>JXCR01147013.1:362910-437943 GCA_002079205.1 Phalaenopsis hybrid cultivar | reverse complement strand
TATAGGAATCGTGTGGTCCGTATGTAAATTTTAAAAAAAAATATCCGACGGAAATCATTAGAGGAATTGTTTGCCGGAAGAGCATCAATTCGGTCAGCAGTAGCATTCAATCGAACCACCGGCCTACCTGTACGGCAAAACGTGGTCCACGAGTTCCGAATCTTGAAGCCGGGTTCCACCGGATTTGCTGCCCTCTTACGTGTCGATTGCACCGAGCCAAATAAGATCCGGTTCACTGAACCGGTCCGGTTTCGCATTCTTATAAGAAAGGGTCACGGAATGTACGACTACATAATTTTAAAAAGGTAAAGGATTGGATTAAAGTTAGTTGATATCATCTCAAATGAAGTCAAGTTAAGCGACGCGTTAACGGGCCGAGTCAAGTTGAGTGTTGCTCGATCAAATTATCTTAATTATTGCTTAGTTTGAACTTGACTTTGAGCTCAACTTCATTCTTGTATACATAAATACGACTGTATAGGATTTTTTACACATTGTTGAGCCCAGCTATAACAGTGACTGAACGAAGCCCGCATGCTAAAGTGGTTGCATCAAGCCCACCTGCCCAAGTGATTGGACCGAGCCCACCAACCAAAGTGGTTGACCTAGCCCACCTGTCAAAGTGGCTGGACCGAGCCCATCTGTTGAAATGGCTGCATTTGTCTTTTCCACTCATGGGGGCAACCTAACTCACTTAGAGAGATACAGCTACTTGAGATTGTCATCATTACCAATAATGACACATGTCATTCATTTTTAAAAGTGTCTTCTGACATGACATCATAGATGAAAATTGTATAGTACTAAGGATTTTAGTTCAATGGAAGGAGCTCACATGATAACAATGATGCACATAATGACATGAGGCCAATGATCCTTTTGGTTCAATGGAAAGCAAATAATTTTTTTAAAAATTTTCATATCTAGC
This sequence comes from Phalaenopsis hybrid cultivar, assembly GCA_002079205.1. Taxonomy (NCBI): domain Eukaryota; kingdom Viridiplantae; phylum Streptophyta; class Magnoliopsida; order Asparagales; family Orchidaceae; genus Phalaenopsis; species Phalaenopsis hybrid cultivar. The sequence goes on along the minus strand of JXCR01147013.1, from coordinate 437,015 downwards.
ATAAGGAGCAAGGTCTCAGCTATTTGAATAAAAAGTTCAAGTTTTTATTAGAATACGACCATATAGTTGAGTAAGAAAAAAGCTAAGATTTTAATTGAGGTAAAATTGTATCACTACAGAAAAAAATGCTTTTTCCGACAACCAAATTCTACCGGTTAGATGATAAAAACCGTTTTTTTACTGTTTCCGACGGTTTTAAGCTTGTGGATAAAACATTTGTCGATAGATTCAGAACCGACAAAATTCCGATGGCATTTCATTCCAATGACAGTTGATCCGTCAGTAATAGCGACAATCAACTTTTTTGGCACAGTTTTTTCATCGGTTGTCGCTAATGTGTCGGTTGTATAAACTGACGCTAAATTGTGGGAAAAGTGTTGCGCCTGTCATTTTTAAATGAGATAAGTGTTTCGTCGGTTTGGTGTCTCTAATCCGTCGGTTAATCTTTAGAGAAGTGTCACACCCATTGTTTTCGTGCGACATACCTACGTCGTCGGTTTGGTGTCAGACATACATCGGTAAATAAGTTCATTGATTAACCGTCGGTTTTGCCTACAAATATACTGAAAGTAGTTGCAAAATCTACAATAAGCCATCAAAAACCTCTAACATCAGAAAAAAAACAGATTCTTTATTTCGTATTTACATTACCACACATGTTATCATAACATTTAATATACATTCCAAACATTTAACAAACTAGAATATGAGTAAAACGAAATATTATAAAATCAAATAATGATATAAATCAAATAAATTTACTCTAAAATATATACATCACTTTTCACAAAAAAATTAATGTTCAAATGTACAACATAAACATAAAGAAAAGAAAAATATCCCCCCTCCTAATCATCTTTCCCAATCTCCTCATCCTTGTCATCCTCCGTCTCTTCTCCCCCCTCCAATGTTGTCATGCCACACTAACTCATTCGTTGCCGGAATGAATCTAACTATGCTTTCAGCATGACCTCCATGTTCGCCTCTAGTTCTGACCTTATCTGAGTGAAGTGGGCCTCCATTTCAGCTTCAAATATGGCAACGATCCAAGAGATCTTCTTGTCATGTGCGGAAGAGGAGGAAGATCCAGATGCATTAGTGGAGGGGTGAGCATCGTATGCAAATCCCTGCGATCCGAGCCTGTAGAATCGACCCTTCTTCTACCCTCCAACATCTTCCCTTCACAGGTCGTACTCGGAAGGATCATACTTGCAGATCATAATACCTCCTGATGCCTAAAATCTGCTCTCGTTCAGCTGTTAGATTCTCCTGCAAACAAGAGTAATTACATTCATTTATAGCTTAACATCAAATATTTTAGCTAGTGAATTACCTGGGTTGCATGGAATCTGTCGTTGATCCAGGACTGCTCGAACTGCCTCCAGTGGATGCGCTCATGTACATTAGCTGCGGAGGGCTCATGTCCCATTTCCACAGTCCGTCCATATAATAAAATAGTTAGAATACATCTTTAAACTATAGAAAACTTTAAAATAGGAAAGAATTCTTACCAACATCTACTTGTATTATGTATGTAAAAACGCCCCACTAGTGTGCTTGGAGGGCCCCATGCCTCCACAGTCCGATTGATTGTTCAGCTTTGCTTGTTTCCTCTTCTTCTGACAGTTCAGGGAATCCAAAGCTTTAAGCATTGAGGTAAAGACATCAACTTCGATCCACAGAGGACGATGACACGATTTCTGAATATCGACAAACATGTCCCTGATGCAATCGTTACCCTTACACTCGAAGTTGCACTGAATGTGTGCTTCGTGCTCAGAGCACAAGGAGAATTGTTTCTGCAAAATTATAGATATTATATTTGTTCGATACATGAAGAAAAATAATCTGAGATAGTTGTGAACATTACATACGACAAACTCTTGAAACCAAATATCTCAAACTACCATCGGGATCTCCATCCACGACAAGTACCCTAAATTGTACTTGCTTCAAATGATATCACAAACGACATGAATAGTCTAGGTCAGAGGGTAGAACCTTAAAACAACAAATGTTAGTTTTATATTCAATTGGAAAAATTAAAAGTTTACCGTTAATATCTTATAAATGACTTAAGTGTTACCGACATACTCAATGCAATAGCTACTGGCTGTGGACTTCTGCCCGATAGAGGCAGCCTGGGCCTCTGACGCACTCAACCTTGTTGTAGTCAGGGTGAAATTTAGCATAGAATATGTTCAATTTCACTTTTGTGATATTATGTTGTTGGTATACCTTTGTTCCACAATTAGGAACATGATCAAACCAAGTGCAGTTGAATGGGAAAACACTTCCTCCAATAAGACTGGGTAAGATAGTTCAACCACTTCTTCCATAATCCCATGATAGCCTATCTTATCGTCCAATTTATCATTTACTTTAATACAAATGCTGAAATTACAAGACTTTTTTTCTTTGGAACGGATTTCATATGAAACTTGTACCCATTTGCTTCGTAAATTTACCAAGCTTTCACGATGGCATAGGTCACCAAGCAAGATCTATCAACCCTTGATCTATCGCTCCATTTCTCCAATCATGATTCTATTAATATATACATAAAAAATCTCGTGTCACATGAGAAATGAATATATTAGTTTTAATTTATATGCGTTGTAAACTACTTGGGGAAGTTATTCTCAATCTCCTTGCTGATGTCATCATCGTCCGCTAAATTTAACAAACCTATGAATAAACTGTTCACACATTGAAATATAATTGAAATAGATAATCATGACATTTTCAAATGAATGGGTCAAAAATTATAATAAAAATTTGACTAACTCAATAAATGGTTGCACTTATTGCATGCCATTTTTCTATGTGCATGACATACAAATTGTGTCTGATTTTGTTATCCTTCCAATTAGGTAGATCCCAAAAAAGTTGACTTATTTTTCAAATTATGAGTGACAACAAATATTGGTGGATGATGTGAAGCAAAGAAAGAGCATACAATAATGTTTGAAATGTCATTAACAATATATAGTATATCTTCCCGATATGTTCTTGGAGGTGGTGATGATTTCTCAATTTTGTTCCTTCTGAATGCATTTATATTCCTCCTGAAGGGATGTTCACCAATTAGAAATATACGGAGATAGTTAAATCATGAATTCTTCTTATCATGTTGAAGCGTAAATGTCTTAGATGAATTCATGCAATATGGACAAACTTTTTTTCCCGCAGTGTTCCACCTAAATAACATTCCATATGCATGAAAATCACTTCTTATCCACATAAATGTTGCTTTTAATAGGAAATTATGTTCAATGGAGACATTGTACGTCATGACACCTACTTCTCAAAGAATTTGGAGCTCATCTATCAACGGTTACAAGTATACATCAATCCCCCCTTTAGGGTTACTTGAACCGGGTATAATAAGTTTTAGTAATAAGAAAGGGATTGTCATGCACATCTCAGCCTCTCAGGTGACAATTATATGACATAACAATCACAGATCAATAAGAAGAGGGTGATGCGGTCTGACTATAAGGTGGAAGCCATTTGAGCATAAACCTAGCCACACATGCCTCCGCAACAAACTCAAGAATGTGCGATCAAAATATTTTCTAGCCTCCCCATTTGCTAGATGACTCGATGGGTTTTTTTCTCCTATTATGCTCTGATGTCATGTCATATGTGGAGCAGTACGCATTAAACTGTATAGTGATCAAATCTGACAATAATCAACACATTTTAAGATGAGGGAAGGTTTTAAATAACATTGAAGTCAGAACGTTAATGGTCATAATGAGGTTGCTAAGGCTGTCGAAGAGCAATAATCGACGAACATATATCCATGTTTTACCTCTAATCCTGGTTGTCACTATAGCTACACCAATCTTTTCACGAATATATGTCTTTCATATTTTCTCTATAAGTTTGAAGTCACTTATCCACCTAAATATTCTCGTCAATAACTCTCACTATATTCCTTTCACACATACGAACAAATTCTGAGAAAGAAATGTTTCATATGACGTAATAGTGTTCATTTCATCATCCAATGAGAAATCCAATTTCCATTTACAGAATAGAAATCCACTTCAAACATTATGTTCATAAATTGTATTTGAAAATATTTTGATAAAAGTAAACTGCAACACTATATATAATTTATTTATGTTATATTTTGACTTTATATGCTACAATTATTCACAAAATTATGTATTTTTTTATTTATAGAACATATTATTAATAAATAATAAAATGTCACACGCTACTAAATGATGATCCATTGCTTGTGCCAAATCTTTGCATAATTCAAGAAGCATTTAAAAGTTCATATAAAATCTATAATATCATAAATAAAGCAAATTAAGGAGGGTAAAAACTAAATCCTATTGCAAAATATAAAGTAAGAAACTCCAATAAAGTTACTAAGAAAAGAGGATGCCACATATCTTATATCACTAAAAGCTTTATAAAATGTGAGAAAATACTTTGTTCATACATTGCATGTCTATTATCGGTTGTCACAACGTTATACACGTTAGTGACAGGGGACGTGACGGCCGGTGATTGGTCATATGAAGGTGTGTGAATATTTTTCCTAATGTGGGCACTTATACTCTTTCTTATAATTCTGCATAGTTCAAAAACTCATAGAGTAAATAAGCAATCATTTCTCATGTTACTGCATTCTAAATGCTTTACATTCTAAATGTTTCAAATCAAACAATCCCATAATATATTTACATATATAATTATATTGCATCATTATATTATAAATAAAGACATAAAATAAATAGATAAAATTTAACTACTTAAGAATCACTTGATATGCATGCAAAATTTTATTTATTTTTTCACTATCCATCATTTAAAAATTAGAAATTTATCTCTCATAAATACCAACAGCGCAGTTAACGATTCTATTTTGAGCCGAGATAGGATGAGCTCAAACTCAAAATCACTTAATGAGACGGATCTAATGATATAAAAACTAGCCCAATCCCACTAAAATCAAGCCTAGTTCAACTCATTGAACCACACTTAGATGATTTCCAAACACATTTGGAAGGTCAAACGGTTGTCGAATATGTCAAGTTTATACTCGAATCGAGCGTCTCGACAAGACAAATCTAACGAGCCCAAAATCACTTAATTTGAACAGCATTAAGACACTCAAATATCTATTAAACATTGTATGATTGGGGAAACTCTCCGGACCGTCTGATCAAAATGTTCCATATTCCTGCATTAATGACATTCAAAACACTATAAATAGAGTTCTACCCTTCACATGAGGGGGGACTGGAAGCTTCAGAGAGAACTGAAAGTTCTAAGAAGAAGCTGAAGTCCAGCATCATCCTGACCCCCGCGATCACCGTCGATCGCCATCGGCCACCGCCGGGCCGTCGTTGACACTCGTTGATCGCTGTCATCTACTGTCGATCGTCATTGTCGATCAACATCGATCATCGTCGATCACCACTAATCAAGCACCGTCAGTTATCGTCGTGGAACATTAGCTCATCACTACGGTCCATGTGTCAACAACGACCTACGTGGTTCACAGCTCGAGCAGCTCCCGAGTTCGGCCCTAGCGGCCTACAGACGTCATTCATACTCGCCACTACGACCTATGTGGTCCACAACTTCCGTAACTGCTTATTACAGTTTCTTTGGCTAATCAACATTTCTGGAGCAGCCATCTACAACACTCACGATGGACCACTACCTCCATAATAACTAACAATGACCCTTGTTGTCAGCTGTCACCAAGAACTATAGCCAGATTATAGTTATACAATTTTGTAATTTTATCTTCCCTAATTTAGAGGAAGAATGAACCTGTGTACTAATTCATAGTGAATTATTTCAACTGTGTACTCATCATTCATAATGAATTATTTCAACTGAATTATTCTCATCACTTACGATGGACTACTACCTCCATAATAATCAACAATGACCCTTGCTATCTGTTGTCACCAAGAACTATAGCCAGATTATAGTTATACAATTTTATAATTTTATCTTTCCTAATTTATGGGAAGAATGAACATGTGTACTCACATTCATAGTGAATTATTTCAACTCGGTTAGGCCCCGTGGTTTTTCCCTCTTTCAAGGGTTTTCCGCATAAAAAGTCGAGGTGTCTCATTTTTCTTACTTCATTTCTTTTCTGTTATCTGTGTCTGTTGAATTCTCGTACAACGCTAAGACGATAATTCATTACTCTATCGCCGCGAATTTTCTAGCACACATCATATTCAATCCAAAATTTTAGCTCGTAGCTCGACTTATTTATTTCGATCCGATCTCGATCCAAGCCAAAATTTAAATCAACTTTTGAACCAGTAATGATCTCCGAGCTAAATTTATTAAATTCACTATCCTAACATCTTGAGTGTTGTTAACGATCCAATTTCGAAATGAATTAGGGATTGCTCGAAGTTGGAAAAAAAAATATACATCTCAAATTTTAGATTTTTATATTCATAGTACGGAATGAATTGCCTCCTCAAATTTTATGCTCCTCTCTCCATCGTCAAATACATTTTTTTAATGTGGAATTAGTTTATGACTGTAATTTTCTTACATTCTGCCCCCTAATAAAAAAATATCTTCATTTTTTTAATATTTTTTTTTTTATATTTTTACCTGCCATGGGTTCATCATAAGGAGTGAAGCCAATCCACGTGGAAAATCGCCATCTCTGAGCCCTCCCCACCCCCGCAGGAACCTTCGCGGAAACCTCCTCCTCCTCCCCGCAATAATTACTTTCGATCCCTTTTTCTCCACTCGACGTTATATATCCACTCTCTCTTCGCTGAGTACAGAACCCACCGCCGGCGAAGAACCATCTATCGATCCTCCCGGTTCTGCCCGCCAACCGTTCGACGAATTGCCGCTGAAGAGGAGGCATGGCTTCCGCGGCGTACAATGCGGAGGGAGGGCTTGAAGCAGGGCTTATTAAGCCCAGCAGCGTTGGCAGAGGGCTGAGCAAGGAGATGCGGCATGGTCATGGCCGCACAGCGCACAACATGTCGTCTTCCTCGCTTCGAAAGAAGTCGGACCTCACTCTCGTTTCTAAAGTTCGGTGGGAGGTTCTTCGAAATGTATTGGCTAATTTACAGGAGATTTTTCTCGGGACGAAGCTCTTTGTTCTGTTTCCGGCGGTTCCGGTCGCCATTGTTGCGCAAACCTATGGATTCGGACGAGTTAGTCTATGCTACCTTCTTCTTCTTCTTCTTCTTCTTCCTTAATCTTTAGTTTGGGGGACAGCTCAATGTTCACGAACAGCTTGTGTTCCGTGATTCATCAGCTAAGCAGACGAGCAAAGCACCAATAAATTTTTTTTGCTCATATATAAACGAGCCAAACATGAACAACATTTTATTTTTTGGCTCGAAATAATTTAATTATATATATATATATATAATTGATAATTATTTTTTAAAAGAATTTAATTGGTTACAAGGCTGCAAAGATTTATAATCAATTAAGATTATTAATTAAAAAATAGAATAATTATATATTAAATTATATTTAAATGAATATTTAAATATAAACAATAACATTTAAATCTCACCGCTCTCTTAACATTCTACAGCTCATTGTTTGTGAATAGCTCTTGTTGGGCTGCTAAGCTGTTCCACTGAACAAATTTTTTGAACTCGATATATAAACAAGCAGAACAAAAATAGTGGTATCTTTTAACTGAGTTGAACACGAACCGAGCCTAAACTCGCTCAAGCTCGATTTGTTTGTTCTATATATCTGTTGGAGAGCAGAAAATGGAAAGCTAATTTTTTGCTTTACTAATTCACTTGAACCCCCGAAAAAGCTAATGTTTTTATTTATAGATATTGTTAATTTAAGTGATCAGCTTAACTTTCTCCCACTTGAAATCTATAGTGGAAAAAAATAGAACCAAGAAGAACTGCAAAACACAAAACTTTGCGAAAGTATTGCTCACTAGTCGATTAAAATAGAAGTTTGTGCTCCTGNGTTAGTTTTATATTCAATTGGAAAAATAAAAAGTTTACTGTTAATATCTTATAAATGACTTAAGTGTTACCGGCATACTCGATGCAATAGCCACTGGCTGTGGACTTCTACCCGATAGAGGCAGCCTGGGCCTCTGACGCACTCAACCTTGTTGTAGTCGGGGTGAAATTTAGCATAGATTATGTTCAATTTCACTTTTGTGATATTATATAGTCGGTATACCTTTGTTCCACAATTAGGAACATGATCAAACCAAGTGCAGTTGAATGGGAAAACACTTCCTCCAATAAGACTGGGTAAGATAGTTCAACCACTTCTTCCAGAATCCCATGATAGCCTATCTTATCATCCAATTTATCATTTACTTTAACACAAATTCTGAAAGTACAAGACTTTTTTTATTTGGACCAGGATTTCGTATGAAACTTGTACCCATTTACTTCGTAAATTTACCAAGCTTTTACGATGTGCATAAGTCCCCAAGCAAGATCTATCAACCCCTGATCTATCGCTCCATTTCTCTAATCATGATTCTATTAATATATACATAAGAAATCTTGTGTCACATGAGAAATGAATATATTAGTTTTAATTGATATGTGTTGTACACTACTTCGGGAAGTTATTCTCAATCTCCTTGCTGGAGTCATCATCGTCCGCTAAATTTAACAAACCTATGAATAAATTGTTCACACAATGAGATATAATTGAAATAGATAATCATGACATTTTCAGATGAATGGGTGAAAAATTATAATAAAAAATTGTCTAACTCAATAAAGGGTTGTACTTATTGCATGCCATTTTTCTATGTGCATGACATACAAATTGTGTCTGATTTTGTTATCCTTCCAATTAGGTAGATCCCAAAAAGTTGACTTATTTTTCAAATTATGAGTGACATCAAATCCTGGTGGATGATGTGAAGCAAAGAAAGAGCATACAATAATCATTGAAATGTCATTAACAATATATAGTATATCTTCCCGATATGTTCTTGGAGGTGGAGATGATTTCTCAATTTTGTTCCTTCTGAATGTATTTATATTCCTCCTGAAGGGATGTTCACCAATTAGAAATATACAGAGATAGTTAAATCATGAATTCTTCTTATCATGTTGAAGCGTAAATGTCTTAGATGAATTCATGCAATATGGACAAACTTTTTTTCCTGTCGTGTTCCACCTAGATAACATTTCATATGCATGAAAATCACTTCTTATCCACATAAATGTTGTTTTATTAGGAAATTATGTTCAATGGATACATTGTACGTCATGACACCTATTTCTCAAAGAAATTGGAGCTCATCTATCAACGACTACAAGTATACATCAATCCCCCCTTTAGGGTTACTTGAACCAGGTATAATAAGTTTTAGTAAGAAGAAAGGGATTGCCATGCACATCTCAGGTGACAATTATATGACATAGCAATCACAGGTCAATAAGAGGAGGGTGATGCGGTCTGATTATAGGGTGGAAGCCATTTGAGCATAAACCTAGCCACACGTGCCTCTGCAGCAAACTCAAGAATTTGCGATCAAAATATTTTCTAGCCTCCCCATTTGCTAGATGACTCAATGAGTTTTTTTCTCCTATTATGCTCTGATGTCATGTCATATGTGGAGCAGTACACATTAAACTGTATAGTGATCAAATCTGACAATAATCAACACATTTTAAGATGAGTGAAGGTTTTAGATAACATTAAAGTCAGAACGTTAACAGTCATAATGAGGCTGCTAAGGCTGTCGAAGAGCAATAATCAACGAACATTTATCCATACTTTACCTCTAATCCTCGTTCTCACTATAGCTACACCAATCTTTTCACGAATATATTTCTTTCATATTTCTCTATAAGTATGAAGTCACTTATCCACCTAAATATTCTCATCTCAATAACTCTTACCATATTCCTTTCACACGTATGAACAAATTCAGAGAAAGAAATGTTTCACATGACGTAAAGGTGTTCATTTCATCATCCAATGAGAAATCTAATTTCCATTTACAGAATAGAAATTCACTTCAAACATTATGCTCATAAATTTTATTTGAAAATATTTTGATAAAAGTAAACTGCAACACTATATATAATTTATTTACATTGTATTTTGACTTTATATGCTACAATTATTCACAAAATTATGTTTTTTATTTATAGAACAAATTATTAATAAATAATAAAATGTCACACGCTACTAAATGATGATCCATTACTTGTGCCAAATCTTTGCATAATTCAAGAAGCATTTAAACGTTCATCTAAAATCTATCATATCATAAATAAAGCAAATTAAGGAGGGTAAAAACTAAATCCTATTGCAAAATATAAAGTAACAAACTCCAATAAAGTTACTAAGAAAAGAGGATGCCACATGTCTTATATCACTAAAAGCTTTATAAAGTGGGAGCAAATATTTTGTTCAGATATTGCATGTCTATTATTGGTTGTCACAACGTTATACACGTCAGTGACAGGGGACGTGACCGCCGATAATTAGCCGTATGAAGGTGCGAATATTTTTCCTAAAGTGGGCACTTCTACTCTTTCTTATAATTCTGCATAGTTCAAAAACCCATAGAGTAAATAATCAATCATTTCTCATATTTTTCTAAATGCTTTACATTCTAAATGTTTCAAATCAAACAACCCCATAATATATTTACATATATAATTATATTGCATCATAAAATTATAAATAAAAACATAAAATAATTACATAAAATTTAACTACTTAAGAATCACTTGATATGCATGCAAAATTTTTATTTATTTTTTGACTATCCATCTTTTAAAAATTAGAAATTTATCTCTCATAAATACCAATAGCGTAGTTAACGATTCGATTTTGAGCCGAGATGGGATCAGCTCAAACTCAAATCGAAAAATATTCTGATATGTCACCAACAAATTTTTATCATCCGACACGAATCTCGAGATGATATTTTAAGCAGGAAACATTCAAATCTTGATAAAATGTCATCCAGAGCTCCGATTTCAGTAAATTTATAGTCAAAATGACCGGCTTGATGAGATGGACCTAATAATATAAAAATTAACCAAATCCGATTCAAATCAAGCATAGATCAATTCATTGAACCACACTTAGATAATTTTCGAACACATTTGGAAGGTCAAACGATTGTCGAATATGTCAAGTTTATACTCGAATCGAGCGTCTCGACAAGACAAATCCAACGAGTCCAAAATCACTCAATTTGAACATCATTAAAGCACTCAAATATCTATTAAACATTGTATGATTGGGAGAAGCTATCCGGATCGTTCGATCAAAATGTTTCATATTCCTGCATTAATGATATTCATAACACTGTAAATAGAGCCACACCCTTCACATGAGGGGGGGGGGGGTTGGAAACTTCAAAGAGAAGTGGAAGCTTTAAGAAGAATCTGAAGTCCAACATCATCCCCACCACCGTCGACCACCGTCGATCGCCGTAGGCCATCGCTGGGTCGTCATCAACACTAGTTGATCGCAGTCATCTACTATCGATCGTCATTGTCGATCATCATCAACCATTATCGATCACCACCAATCAAACACCATCAATTATTTTCGTGGGACATGAGCTCATCACTACAGTCCATGTGTCAACAACGACCTACGTGGTTCACAGCTCTAGCAGCTCTCGAGTCCGGCCCTGGTGGTCTACGAACGTCATTCATACTCGCCACTACGACCTATGTGGTCCACAGCTTCCGTAACTGCTTACTACAGTTTCTTTGGCCAATCAACATTTCTGGAGCAGTCATCTACAACACTCACAATGGACTACTACCTCCATAATAACCAACAATGACCCTTGCTACATGTTTTCACCAAGAACTATAGCCAGATTATAGTTATACAATTTTGTAATTTTATCTTCCCTAATTTAGGAGAAAAATGAACTTGTGCACTCATCATTTATAGTGAATTATTTCAACTGGGCTAGACCCCGTGTTTTTTCCATCTTTCAAGAGTTTTCCATGTAAAAAGTCGAGCTGTCTCCTTTTACTTACTTCTTTTCTCTAATGTTATCTGTGTGTGTGTTGAATTCTCGTGCAACGCTAGGACGATAATCCATTATTCTATCAGCGCGAATTTTCTGGCACGCATCATATTCAATCCAAAATTTTAGCTCGTAGCTTGACTTGTTTATTTCGATCCGATCTCGATCCAAGCAAAAAATTTAAATCAACTTTTGAACAAGTAATGATCTTCGAGCTAAATTTATTAAATTCACGGCCCCAACAACATGAGAGTTGATAACGATCCAATTTCAAAATGAATTGGCATTGCCCGGAGTTGGAAAAAAAATATAGATCTCAAATTTTAGATTTTTTATATTCAAGGTACGGAATGAATTGCCTACTCAAATTTTATGCTCCTCTCTCCATCGTCAAATACATTTTTTTAATGTGGAATTAGTTAATGACTGTTATTTTCTTACATTCTGCCCCCTAATAAAAAAATATCTTCATTTTTTTAATATTTTTTTTAATATTTTTACCTGCCATGTGTTCATCACAAGGAGGGAAGCCAGTCCACGTGGANATATATATATATATATATATAATTTTGTTAGAGAAAGCACCATTTTCTATTTATTTATTTTTATTTTTACAACCACCACTCATTATTCTCTGTCGGTGTTTGTCTTGTACTTACAGTTGATACAAATTGAGGACAAGTTGGCTACTGCTTCAATCATGTATTAAAATATTGCCATTATGATTTTTCAGGAATGTAGTGCAACATCCATATCAATTGCCACATGGAATGTTTCTATACAAATCTATCAACATATCTCTTGCATGATTTAGAATATACTTGTTATATGTCATAAAATTTACAAAGATAATCATTGAGAATTGTATTTTAAGTGGAATGAGAATCTTGTGGGAAAATATAAACATATGTAAGGAATGATGAAGTTGGGTAGATATAGAAGGCATGCAATTTTTAGATGAAAAACTCTTAAGCAAAATAATGTGGTATTGCATAATTATTATAGATTCATGAGTTTTATTTAAGACTCAAATGAGAAAATGTTTTTGAGGGGCGATGAAATTGATGAAGGATGGTAGGGTTTGTGAACGGATTTCATTTGAATGAGAAATCATGCAATATTTATATGTTAATGTTTTTGAATGGCGTTTATAGTTGATGCCAATGGATAGATGATCATCAACAGGCATCAATCGAAGGATGAATGCAACTATTGATGTTGTGGGTGATATAAATGATTTACATAAATTTGTATGTATGTTGATCGTGATATAAATTGGAGTAATGACCAAGTCAATTTTTTTGAAGAAAATTGAATTTAAGTGTCATGAAGAATATAATAGAAATAACATTAGACATTTGACTCTCTTTCTTCTGTGTTCTTTTAGTGTGTTTGGTTATGACATCTATATGAGTTTCTCNTACTTGTTATATGTCATAAAATTTACAAAGATAATCATTGAGAATTGTATTTTAAGTGGAATGAGAATCTTGAGGGAAAATATAAACATATGTAAAGAATGATGAAGTTGGGTAGATATAGAAGGCATGCAATGTTAGATGAAAAACTCTTAGGAAAACTATGTGGTATTGCATAATTATTATAGATTCATAAGTTTTATTTAAGACTCAAATGAGAGAATGCTTTTGAGGGGCGATGAAATTGATGAAGGATGGTAGGGTTTGTGAATGAATTTCATTTGATTGAGAAATCATGCAATATTTATATGTTAATGTTAATGTTTTTGAGTGGCGTCCATAGTTGATGCCAATGGATATATGATCATCAACAGACATCAATCGAAGGATGAATGCAACTATTGATATTGTGGGTGATTAAATGATTTACATAAATTTGTATGTATGTTGATCGTGATATAAATTGGAGTAATGACCAAGTCAAATTTTTTGAAGAAAATTGAATTGAAGTGTCATGAACAATATAATAGAAATAACATTTGCATTTAACATTTGACTCTCTTTCTTCTGTGTTCTTTTAGTGTCTTTGGTTATGACATCTATATGAGTTTCTTTAATTTCTATGTGGGTTTCTCCGGTATGTCAAAATGTAAATTAATGAGCTTGGGGTGGGGTTGGTCTTATGGGACTCTTCTTTTGTGTGCATTTGAGTGTTTTTAGCTAAGGTATCTATATATTCTCTGTACTTATGGGGCTATCCCTCTTCCATGTGCATTTAAATGTATTTGGTTATGACATATGTACAAGGTTCTATTTTTTTTTTTCTTTGGTATGTAAATTTGAATTGATGAGCATGGGGAGCATTATGGGACTCTCTTCTCTCTATGTGTATTCAAGTGTGTTTGAATAAGGTCAGATCAAAATACCTCGAAACACAATATTCACAAAGAAAATTTCTATATAAGCCACTCATAACCAGAGAAAAAAAATATTTTTGTTTTGTGGTCAAGAGCACTCCCAAAGAAACACATCTCTTTAGTTAATGCATCAAGAATACTCTTGATAAAAGAGAACTTGCTTATATTATTGTGATGACTGGTAAATAGGTCACAAAAAAGAATAGTTATTTCGATTATAAACATCCAGATGCTTTCAAAACTTTTGCTAAACTATAGGGCGGAGAGTGAATCTCTTACTTCCTAAATGAGTAGTAGCTCATCAGCATATGAAGCCTATGAAATAACTAAGACAATTCATAGGATCCACATTATGCTTCCAAGGCCTAACCGGGTCATAAAGGTAGAGGGTGAATCTCCATATCTCAAATTGGAGGTGATCTATCTACAATCGGGTTCTACGAGACGACATCAGTGAATGGATCAACAAAAAGAGAGGTAGAGTAATCCAAATCGAGTAGAGATAGTCGAGTCAAAATACCACAGGTGTGTCATCCCAAGCTATTAGGACCTAAATCGGTTAACTTGTTAAATGCTGCCAACTTGCGTAACGCCTCGGCCAGCCCGCTTCGCAAGGTCATGGCCTCTGCTTGCAAGGTTGCTACTTTCGATTCTGTGGTTGCCAGGTGGACTAAGAATTCCCACATAGGATCTATGACTGAACCTTTGATGGCTCCCTTTGAGGGACTGACCAACATTGTCAAGGGTTTAGTCCTGTCTTTCTGCTACTCCATGGGTCTGGGAGAAGTCAGTTGTCACCCTGATCACTCGTGTTAAGAGTCGATAACAGACAAGGGGTCAGGCGACCAGCGTCCTTCCGAGGTCATTGGCGGAAGAAGCCCCACGATTTTAGTATTTAGACTGGCCACTGCAGTGGGGGCATACTTTGCAATGTCCTCCGAAGGCCCACCACCTTTGCGGCCGTCCGACCCAACTGATTCATCTACATCATAGATAACATCATAAAGTTGTTAAAAAAACCACCAATAACCAAGATGACTCTTTGCATACCTAAAATTCTACCCATTTCAAAGATAACTCTCGAAACTTTTACCCTATCTTGCGATAAAAAACCTCCTTCCTAAGGTGAAGGCTGGGAAGCACCACCGACCATCGATTCCTTTGGTTCATTTTCCCCAACCTCAACCTATCCACTGGTCAGGTCTTGTTGACCTTTAGCCTTCGGTGACTGTTCTACATTGTTATCAAACGAGTTGACTATGTCGACCAGAGTAGGTTTAGCCCTCGATCGTTTTTCTTCCTTCACACTTTTCCTCCTCTTTACAGGAGTCGTGGCCCGCGGTTAGAATTTTTGGGTCCACGTCGACTCGACTCGTACCATCAACCATGTTGTGCCTCAACTATTTAGGATTAAATGACGGCAAAGTATGTAATGTCAAGCATATGACTCTATTTATATAACACACGAGGCACAAAATCCAAAAGGAACTTAACTATCAAATTAGTTTTCTTGATTTTAGTGCAACTGATTATTAATAATTTTCCAATTCTTATCATAGTTGTCACTTTCAAGGAGCAGAAAACCTTGGGGAACTAATATGTATGCACTGACATTGCCGACACGAATCTCAAAACAATCAAATGACCCAAGATGATAGTCGGACAATTGAGGCATCGATCTAGAGGAGCATGATCCAAGCCAACCGTTCAACAACCAACCGCTCAGTCGAAGTCAACCAGCATACTACGATAAGGGATTCAATCGGCAGACCACGCGTACAACTCGACTGTCTAAACTCCTTACAAGGGCACCGAATCGCAACTAGTCATTCAACCGGTCGCCTCAGTGAATCAAACTCAAATACATCAGTCGGCTAATGACCGCAATATCTGAATTCAAATTGTAATACAAATTTAGTATTGATTCAACACACCGATTGTATTAAATGAGATTTTCGTAACCTCCTCATTTTCTCTAATTGCAAGAATACACTCATATAAATAGAGGGCATAAAGACGAAAAAAAAACCCATCTCCCTCCCGGTCTAAGAACTTTTTCTCGTCCTCTCTACTGAGAATTTACTAACAATTTTCTTCTCTCTCTCTCCTCCCTCACCCGGCTCCCGACTCTCTCTCGAGGCGTATATTCCCGAAAAACAATTCAAGATTCAATAATTAGTTATATCATAAAATGATTGAAAATAAGGATTATAAGACATTGCTAAAAATAAAATAATTTTACTTAATAACTTTGGTCAGATGCATCCATAAAAATAAAAAATAAAGGAACATTTACATACATATCACATAATTTTTATATATCTATGCATCAAATACTTAAAAATTTCATATTTACATATTTATTATTCAAATTTTTGAACGTTGAATAAAAAATAACAACATTATTATCTTTTTAAAAATGGAAAAATATATCTTCTTTAATTCATAAAATTTTGACACTATAATGTTAGATTTAATTTTGAGTGGCAGATATGTAAATATATAGGAATCGTGTGGTCCGTATGTAAATTAAAAAAAAATATCCGACGGAAATCATTGGAGGAATTGTTTGCCGAAAGAGCATCAATTCGGTCAGCAGTAGCGTTCAAGCGAACCACCGGCCTACCTGTACGGCAAAACGTGGTCCACGAGTTCCGAATCTTGAAGCCGGGATCCACCGGATTTGCTGCCCTCTTACGTGTCGATTGCACCGAGCCAAATAAGATCCGGTTCGCTGAACCGGTCCGGTTTCGCATTCTTATAAGAAAGGGCCACGGGATGTACGACTCCATAATTTTAAAAAGGTAAAGATTGGATTAAAGTTAGTTGATATCATCTCAAATTAAGTCAAGCGTGGGTGGAGCTGCATGGATGTATGTTGGAGGTAAACGCGTTAGCGAGCCGAGTCAAGTAGAGTGTTGCTCGATCAAATTATCTTAACTATTGGTTAGTTTGAAATTGACTTTGAGCTCAACTTCTTTTTTGTATACACAAATACGACTGTATACGATTTTTTACATGTATTCCTGAGCCCACCTATAAGAGTGACTGAACGAAGCCCGCATGCTAAAGTGGTTGCATCAAGCCCACCTGTCCAAGTGATTGGACCAAGCCCACCAACCAAAGTGGTTGACCGAGCCCACCTGTCAAAGTGGTTAGACCGAGCTCATCTGTTGAAATGGCTGCACTCGTCTCTTTCACTCATGGGGGCAGCCTAACTCACTTAAAGAGATACAACTACTTGAGATTGTCATCATTACCAATAATGACATATGTCATTCATTTTTAAACGCGTCTTCTCACATCCACATTATGATCTTTTCATGAAGACACCATAGATGGAAATTGCATAGTACTAAGGATTTTAGTTCAATGAAAGGAGCTCACATGATAACAATGATGCACATGATGCATGAGGCCAATGATCCTTTTGGTTCAATGGAATGCAAATATATATTTTAAAAATTTTAATATCTAGCATAAGGAGCAAGGTTTGAGTTGTTTGAATAAAAAGTTCAAGTTTTTATTAGACTACGACCATATAGTTGAGTAAGAAAAAAAATAAGTTTTTAATTGAGGTAAACTTGTATCACTACAGAAAAAAAATGCTTTTTCCGACGACCAAATTCTATCGGTTATGATGACAAAAAACGTTGTTTTTACTGTTTCCGACGGTTTTAAACTCATGGATAAAACATTTGTCGATAGATTTAGAACCGACAAAATTTCGATGACATTTAATTCTAATGACAGCTGATCCGTCAGTAATAGCGACAATCAACTTTTTTGGCACAGTTTTTTCATCGGTTGTCGTTAATGTGTCAGTTGTATAAATTGACGCTAAACTATAGGAAAAATGTTGTGTCTTTTTTGGATGAGATAAGTAATTCGTCGGTTTGGTGTCTCTAATCCGTCGGTTAATCGTTAGAAAAGTGTCACACCCATTGTTTTCGTGCGACATACCTACGTCGTCGGTTTGATGTCAGATAGGCATCAGTAAATAAGTTCATTGATTAGCCGTCGGTTTTGCCTACAAATATACTTAAAGCAGTTGCAAAATCTACAATAAGCCGTAGGAAACCTATAGCATCAGAAAAAAAAAAAAACAGATTCTCTATTTCGTATTTACGTTACCACACATGTTATCATAACATTTAATATACATTCCAAACATTTAACAAACTAGAATATGAGTAAAACAAAATATTATAAAATCAAATAATGATATAAATCGAATAAATTTACTCTAAAATATATACATCACTTTTCACAAAAAAAATTAATGTTCAAATGTACAACATAAACATAAAAAAAAAAGAAAAATATCCCCCCTCCTAATCATCTTTTCCAATCTCCTCATCCTTGTCGTCCTCCGTCTCTTCCCCCTCCTCCAATGTTATCATGCCACACTGACTCATTCGCTGTCGAAATGAATCTAACTCTGCTTTCAACATGGCCTCCATGTTCGCCTCCAGTTCTGACCTCATCTGAGTGAAGTGGGCCTCCATCTCAGCTTCAAATATGACAACGATCCTAGAGATCTTCTTGTCATGTGCGGAAGAGGAGGAAGATCCAGATGCATTAGTGGAGGGGTGAGCATCGTATGCAAATCCCTGCGATCCGAGCCCGTAGAATCGACCCTTCTTCTACCCTCCAACATCCTCCCTCCACAGGTCTTACTCGGAAGGATCACACTCGCGAATCGTAATAACTCCCGATGCCTGAGATCTGCTCTCGTTCAGCGGTTAGATTCTCCTGCAAACAAGAGTAATTACAATCATTTATAGCTTAACATCAAATATTTTAGCTAGTGAATTACCTGGGTTGCACGGAATCTGTCGTTAATCCAGGACTGCTCGAACTGCCTCCAGTGGATGCGCTCATGTACATTAGCTGCGGAAGGCTCATATCCCATTTCCACAGTCCATCCATATAACAAAATAGTTAGAATACATCTTCAAACTATAAAAAACTTTAAAATAGGAAAGAATTCTTACCAACATCTACTTGTATTATGTATGTAAAAACGCCCCACCAGTGTGTTTGGAGGGTCCCATGCCTCCACAGTCCGATTGATTGTTCAGCTTTGCTCGTTCCCTCTTCTCTGGCAGTTCAGGGAATCCAAAGCTCTAAGCAATGAGGCAGAGACATCAGCTTCGATCCACAGAGGACGATGTCACGATTTCTAAATATTGACAAACATGTCCCTGATGCAATCACTACCCTTACACTCAAAGTTGCACCTAATGTGTGCTTCGTGCTCAGAGCACAAGGAGAATTGTTTCTATAAAATTATAGATATTATATTTGTTTGATACATAAATAAAAATAATATGAGATATTTGTGAACACTACATACTGCAAACTCTTGAAACCAAATATCTCAAACTACCATCGGGATCTCCATCCACGACAAGTACCCTAAATTGTACTTGCTTCAAATGATATCACAAACGACATGAATAGTCTAGGTCAGAGGGTAGAACCTTAAAACAACAAATGTTAGTTTTATATTCAATTGGAAAAATAAAAAGTTTACTGTTAATATCTTATAAATGACTTAAGTGTTACCGACATACTCGATGCAATAGCTACTGGCTGTGGACTTCTGCCCGATAGAGGCAGCCGGGGCCTCTGACACACTCAACCTTGTTGTAGTCGGGGTGAAATTTAGCATAGATTATGTTCAATTTCACTTTTGTGATATTATATAGTTGATATACCTTTGTTCCACAATTAGGAACATGATCAAACCAAGTGCAGTTGAATGAGAAAACACTTCCTCCAATAAGACTGGGTAAGATAGTTCAACCACTTCTTCCAGAATCCCATGATAGCCTATCTTATTGTCCAATTTATCATTTACTTTAACACAAATGCTGAAATTACAAGACTTTTTTTCTTTGGATAGGGATTTTGTATGAAACTTGTACCCATTTACTTTGTAAATTTACCAAGCATTCACGATGTGCATAGGTCCCCAAGCAAGATCTATCAACCCCTGATCTATCGCTCCATTTCTCCAATCATGATTCTATTAATATATACATAAAAAATCTTGTGTCACATGAGAAATGAATATATTAGTTGTAATTCATATGCGTTGTAAACTACTTGGGGAAGTTATTCTCAATCTACTTGCTGGTGTCATCATCGTCCGCTAAATTTAACAAACCTATGAATAAACTGTTCACACATTGAAATATAATTGAAATAGATAATCATGACATTTTTAGATTAATGGGTGAAAAAATATAATAAAAAATTGACTAACTCAATAAATGGTTGTACTTATTGCATGCCATTTTTCTATGTGCATGACATACAAATTGTGTCTGATTTTGTTATCCTTCCAATTAGGTAGATCCCAAAAAGTTGACTTATTTTTCAAATTATGAGTGACAACAAATACTGGTGGATGATGTGAAGCAAAGAAAGAGCATACAAGAATGTTTGAAATGTCATTAACAATATATAGTATATCTTCTCGATATGTTCTTGGAGGTGGCGATGATTTCTCAATTTTGTTCCTTCTGAATGCATTTATATTCCTCCTGAAGGGATGTTCACCAATTAGAAATATACGGAGATAGTTAAATCATGAATTCTTCTTATCATGTTGAAGCGTAAATGTCTTAAATGAATTTATGCAATATGGACAAACTTTTTTTCCCGCAGTGTTCCACCGAGATAACATTCCATATGCATGAAAATCACTTCTTATCCACATAAATGTTGCTTTTAATAGGAAATTATGTTCAATGGAGACATTGTACGTCATGACACCTATTTCTCAAAGAATTTGGAGCTCATCTATCAACGACTACAAGTATACATCAATCCCCCCTTTAAGATTACTTGAACCGGGTATAATAAGTTTTAGTAAGAAGAAAGGGATTGCCATGCACATCTCAGGTGACAATTATAAGACATAATAATCGCAGGTCAATAAGAGGAGGGTGATGCAGTCTGACTATAGGGTGGAAGCCATTTGAGCATAAACCTAGCCACACGTGCCTCCGCAGCAAACTCAAGAATGTGCGATCAAAATATTTTCTAGCCTCCCCATTTGCTGGATGACTCAATGAGTTTTTTTCTCCTATTATGCTCTGATGTCATGTCTTATGTGGAGCAGTACACATTAAACTATATAGTGATCAAATCTGACAATAATCAACACATTTTAAGATGAGTGAAGGTTTTAGATAACATTGAAGTCAGAACGTTAACAGTCCTAATGGGGCTACTAAGGCTGTCGAAGAGCACTAATCGACAAACATTTATCCATATTTTACCTCTAATCCTGGTTGTCACTATAACTACACCAATCTTTTCACGAATATATTTTTTTTCATATTTTCTCTATAAGTATGAAGTCACTTATCCACCTAAATATTCTCGTCTCAATAACTCTCACTATATTCCTTTCACACATACGAACAAATTATGAGAAAGAAATGTTTCATATGACGTAATAGTGTTCATTTCATCATCCAATGAGAAATCCAATTTCCATTTACAGAATAGAAATCCATTTCAAACATTATGTTCATAAATTATATTTGAAAATATTTTGATAAAAGTAAACTGCAACACTATATATAATTTATTTACGTTGTATTTTGACTTTATATGCTACAATTATTCACAAAATTATGTTTTTATTTATTTATTTATAGAACATATTATTAATAAATAAATAAATGTCACACGCTACTAAATGATGATCCATTAGTTGTGCCAAATCTTTGCATAATTCAAGAAGCATTTAAAAGTTCATCTAAAATCTATAATATCATAAATAAAGCAAATTAAGGAGGGTAAAAACTAAATCCTATTGCAAAATATAAAGTAAGAAACTCCAACAAAGTTATTAAGAAAAGAGGATGTCACATTCTTATATCACTAAAAGCTTTATAAAATGCGAGAAAATACTTTGTTTAGACATTGCATGTCCATTATCAGTTGTCACAACGTCATACACGTCAGTGACAGGATACGTGACGGCCGGTGATTGGTCATATGAAGGTGTGACTATTTTTCCTAATGTGGGCACTTATACTTTTTCTTATAATTCTGCATAGTTCAAAAACTCATAGAGTAAATAAGCAATCATTTCTGATGTTACTGCGTTCAAAATGCTTTACATTCTAAATGTTTCAAATCAAACAACCCCCCCCCCCATAATATGTTTACATATACAATTATATTGCATCATAATATTATAAATAAAGACATAAAATAAATAGATAAAATTTAACTACTTAAGAATCACTTGATATGCATGCAAAATTTTATTTATTTTTTCAATATCCATCCTTTAAAAATTAGAAATTTATCTCTCATAAAGACCAACAGCGCAGGGATCAGCTCAAACTCAAATAAAAAAAATATTCTGATATGTCATCAACAAATTTTTATCTTCCGGCACGAATCTCGAGATGATATTTTAAACAGGAAACATTCAAATCTTGATAAAAATCATCAAAATCATTAAGAGCTCTGATTTCAACAAACTTATAGTCAAAGTGACCGGCTTGATGAGACGGACCTACTGATATAAAAACTAGCCAAATCCGAGTAAAATCAAACCTAGATCAACTCATTAAACCACACTTAGATGATTTTTTAACACATTTGGAAGTTTAAACGGTTGTCGAATACGTCAAATTTATACTCAAATCGAGTGTATCGACAAGGCAAATCTAACGAGCCTAAAATCACTTAATTCGAACATCATTAAGACACTCAAATATCTATTAAATATTGTATGATTGGGGAAACTCTCTGAACCGTCTGATCAAAATGTTTCATATTCATGCATTAATGACATTCAGAACATTATAAATAGAGTCCTACCCTTCACATGAGGGGGGGTTGGAAGCTTCAGAGAGAATTGGAAGCTCTAAGAAGAAGCTGAAATCCAGCATCATCCCGACCCCCGTTGACCATCGTCAATCACCATCAGCCACCGTCGGGTCGTCGTCGACAATCGTTGATCGCTGTCATCTACTGTCAATCATCATTGTCGATCATCATTAATCATCGTCGATCACCACTAATCAGACACCATCAGTTATCATCGTGGAACATGAGCTCATCACTACAGTCCATGTGTCAACAACAACCTACGTGGTTCACAGCTCGAGCAACTTCCGAGTCCGTCCATGACGGCCTACGGACGTCATTCATACTCGTCACTACGACCTATGTGGTCCACAACTTCCGTAACTTCTTATTACAGTTTCTTTGGATAATCAACATTTCTTGAGCAACCATCTACAACACTCACGATGGCCTACTACCTCCATAATAATCAACAATGACC
Organism: Phalaenopsis hybrid cultivar; assembly: GCA_002079205.1. Lineage (NCBI taxonomy): Eukaryota > Viridiplantae > Streptophyta > Magnoliopsida > Asparagales > Orchidaceae > Phalaenopsis > Phalaenopsis hybrid cultivar. Next base: position 413,363 of record JXCR01147013.1, on the reverse strand, counting down.
CTTGCTACCTGCTGTCACCAAGAACGATAGTCATATTATAGTTATACAATTTTGTAATTTTATCTTCTCTAATTTAGGGGAAGAATGAACCTATGCACTCATGATTCATAGTGAATTATTTCAACTGGGATAGACCCCGTAGTTTTTCCCTCTTTCAAGGATTTTTCATTTAAAAATTAGAAGTGTCTTCTTTTGCTTACTTCTTTTCTCTTCTGTTACTTGTGTGTGTTGAATTCTCGTGCAACGCTAAAACGATAATCTATTACTCTATCGCCACAAAATTTCTAGCATGCATCATATTCAATCCAAAATTTTAGCTCGTAGCTTGACTTATTTATTTCGATCTGATCTCGATCCAAGCCAAAATTTAAATCAACTTTTGAACCAGTAATGATCTCCGAGCTAAATTTATTAAATTCAAAGTCCTAACATCATGAGTGTTGTTAACGATCCAATTTGGAAATGAATCAGAGATTGATGCAAGTTTGGAAAAAAAATAGATCTCAAATTTTAGATTTTTATATTCATAGTACGGAATGAATTGCCTCCTCAAATTTTATGCTCCTCTCTCCATCGTGTGGAATTAGTTAATGACTGTAATTTTCTTACATTCTGCCCCCTAATAAAAAAATATCTTCATTTTTTTAATATATATTTTTATATTTTTACCTGCCATGGGTTCATCATAAGGAGGAAAGCCAATCCACGTGGAAAATCGCCATCTCTGAGCCCTCCCCACCCCGCAGGAACCTTCGCGGAAACCTCCTCCTCCTCCCCGCAATAATTACTTTCGATCCCTTTTTCTCCACTCGCCGTTATATATCCACTCTCCCTTCGCCGAGTACAGAAACCACCGCCGGCGAAGAACCATCTATCGATCCTCCTGGTTCTGCCCGCCAACCGTTCGACGAATTGCCGCTTAAGAGGAGGCATGGCTTCCGCGGCGTACAATGCGGAGGGAGGGCTTGAAGCAGGGCTTATTAAGCCCAGCAGCGTTGGCAGAGGGCTGAGCAAGGAGATGCGGCATGGTCATGGCCGCACAGCGCACAACATGTCGTCTTCCTCGCTTCGAAAGAAGTCGGACCTCACTCTCGTTTCTAAAGTTCGGTGGGAGATTCTTCGAAATGTATTGGCTAATTTACAGGAGATTTTTCTCGGGACGAAGCTCTTTGTTCTGTTTCCGGCGGTTCCGGTCGCCATTGTTGCGCAAACCTATGGATTCGGACGAGTTAGTCTATGCTACCTTCTTCTTCTTCTTCTTCTTCTTCCTTAATCTTTAGTTTGGGGGACAGCTCAATGTTCACGAACAGCTTGTGTTCCGTGATTCATCAGCTAAGCAGACGAGCAAAGCACCAATAAATTTTTTTTGCTCATATATAAACGAGCCAAACATGAACAACATTTTATTTTTTNGACGAAGCTCTTTGTTCTGTTTCCGGCGGTTCCGGTCGCCATTGTTGCGCAAACCTATGGATTCGGACGAGTGAGTCTATGCTACCTTCTTCTTCTTGTTCTTCTTCTTCTTCATTAATCTTTAGTTTGGGGGATAGCTCGAGTTCGGCTCATTAAGTAGCTCATGTTTGATTCATTAACTACCCAAATGAGCAAAACACGACAAATTTTTTGTGCTCGATATATAAACGAGCCGANAAATATCTGAGTCATGTTGCAATCACTGTGTGTGGCTCTTTGGTTTTTGTGATGTAATTTTATGTAATATGACTTGTTATTTTTTAAATATATAATATCTTAAATTATATTTAATTAATTGAANATATATATATATATATATATATATATATATATATATATATATATATATATATATATATATAATTTAATTTATTAGGCATTTCTTATGTATGAAAATTTGTATTTCACATTTTAGAGGCTAAATAGTATGGTAATTTTTATGTTATATTTCTGCTGTCTTCTTTCTGACAGCTTTTTAAATGTGCTGTAGCATAGTGCTCTCAATTATTGCAAAACAACATTCTTTTGATGTTACATATGTCAGACTTTTTCATTTTTTTTTTTTTGGAAAATGAGCACCTCGTATAGAAATGTGTTAGAAAAAGAAGAAGATTTATTTACACATAACTTAATTCTTTTGTATTCACATATCTCACACCTAAACTTCAATTTTTACATAATGCCACCTTCACTATACATGCATTGGTGTATTTCACCNTTTTTTGGAAAATGAGCACCTCGTATAGAAATGTGTTAGAAAAAGAAGAAGATTTATTTACACATAACTTAACTGTTTTGTATTCACATATCTCACACCTAAACTTCAATTTCTACATAATGCCACCTTAACTATACATGCATTGGTGTATTTCACTTTTTCACAAGTTAAAATGGTGGTGTTTCTGATGTGATGTGAAAATTTTGGATAGTATAGATGTAAAAAGTAAAGTTTAGGTGTTACATATGTAAATACTTTAGAATTTAGTGGTATTTATGTAAATGCTATGCTCCACAGATGATATAGAAAGGAGTGACATTGGCCCACCACTTTCATGTATATCTAACCTTCCTTATATTTAAATAATTCTTATGGCGCGTCATAGCCCCTATCTTACTGCATATGACTTAACCTTTTTAATGTTTGTAACATCCATGATAAATGTAAAAAATATAATCAGTCTAATTTTATATCATGCGTGTGCGCACTTACTCATGATATAGTGGTTGAAGAATTTAGTTTCCCACTATGAAATCGCGGGTTCTAATCACACATATTTTTTCCTGGTTNCTTAACCTTTTTAATGTTTGTAACATCCATGATAAATGTAAAAAATATAATCAGTCTAATTTTATATCATGCACACGTGCGCACTTACTCATGATGTAGTGGTTGAAGAATTTAGTTTCCCACAGTGAAATCACGGGTTCTAATCACACATATTTTTCCCTGGTGATCAACTTTCCCAAATAAAAGAAATAATATCATGTGAGTTGTTGGGTATAAACAAAAGTGAAAAGAATCAAATTTGTAGTTTTTTTTTGAAATATCATTCTACACTTAAAAAGAGTATGTTTTTAATACTATCCTTGAATAGATATTGGTGATCTTGTAATTTTCTTCTTTTTTTAATTAAATATTCTATTTTATTATTTTTCTAAGAAATTGTTCACTATACTTNATCATTCTACACTTAAAAAGAGTATGTTTTTAATACTATCCTTGAATAGATATTGGTGATCTTGTAATTTTCCTCTTTTTTTAATTAAATATTCTATTTTATTATTGTTCTAAGAAATTGTTCACTACATACTCGATCATGCATTGATCAAGAGAAAGTATACCATATCTAGTTTTTGCATATTATAAAAATATTAAAGAGCATTCTTAGATCCACCAAAATATCCATCAATTGGTTTTCCATATACTGTTTTTTGTGCATTGACTCATGTAAAAGTATATTTNAGAAAGTATACCATATCTAGTTTTTGCATATTATAAAAATATTAAAGAGCATTCTTAGATCCACCAAAATATCCATCAATTGGTTTGCCATATACTGTTATTTGTGCATTGACTCATGTAAAAGTATATTATTTTTAGATTATGCATAGTATAAAATCATTAAATAACTTTCTTATATCTACCAAAATATCCATCAATTGAGTATTCTTGTAATGCAATTTTGCATTCATATCAAATGGGTCCATAGTGTTTTACCTTGAATAATGAACCAGCTAATGTAGGCTATCATGTAAAGGAATCCATATTTGTAGCCATATCCAAGTAATATTTTTAAAACTTACAATTAGGTGTAATGAAGTTTTTCAAATGTCTTTTTTGTTTCTGTTTTTTTTATAAATATGGAAAAGATTTGACCATTGTCTATTAAAGATTTGAAATAAAAGCTAAGTGTCCCCAGTGCAAACATTTGATAATAAAAAAACAAATTATTGATTTAGAAAATTGATTTTTTACACTAAAAACAGTAAACAACATTCATGATGTAAAAGCTTTCAAAAATGTCAAAGGACAAATATGATTAGTTTGGACCATTTCATGAGAATCCAATTTTAATAATTAAATTGAGTATGTTGTCATAAAGATGCTAGTGAATTTATTCCCTATCTTTTTTTTTATGTGGTTTTGCTCTTGAATTACACTCATTAGGGAATTTTGGTTCATTGGAGTTATAAATAATGTGCGAAATTTAATTATAATCTTTAAACATCTCCTAGGTAGATGCAGTTGAAATTGTCATATAAATATAACTAAAAGTAAAGTTTAGGTGTTTGATATTTAAGTACATAGGAGTTTTTGTGATATTAATATTTAAATGCCACAAAAACAATAAAGTTGTGCTCTCCACCTCAACGCATTGGCCTACCACTTTCATGTATATCTCACCTCTCTTATGNTAAATTATATTTAAATGAATATTTAAATATAAACAATAAGATTTAAATCTCATCCCCTCACTTAACATCCTCGCAGCTCTGTGACAAAAGATTTATAATCAATTAAAATTATTAATTAAAAAATAGAATAAATATAAATTAAATTATATTTAAATGAATATTTAAATATAAACAATAAGATTTAAATCTCATCCCCTCACTTAACATCCTCACAGCTCTCATAGGTTATCAAAATGGCTCATTGTTCGCGAATAGCTCTTGTTGGGCTGCTAAGCTAACCAGTCAAACGCCAACAAATCTTTTGAGCTCGATATATAAACAAGCAGAATACAAATAGTGATATTTTTTAACTGAGTTGAACACGAGCCGAGTCTAAGCTCGCTCAAGCTCGATTCGTTTGTTCTATATGTCTGTTGGAGAGCAGAAAATGGAAAGCTAATTTTTTGCTTTACTAATTCACTTGAGCCACCGAAAAAGCTAATGTTTTTATTTATAGATATTCTTAATTTAAGTGATCAGCTTAACTTTCTCCCACTTGAAATCTATAGAGGAAAAAAAATAGAACCAAGGAGAACAGCAAAACACAAAACTTTGCGAAAGCAGTGCTTACTAGTCGATTAAAATAGAAGTTTGTGCTGNTTTAAATCTCACCGCTCTCTTAACATTCTACAGCTCATTGTTTGTGAATAGCTCTTGTTGGGCTGCTAAGCTAATCAGTAAAACACGAACAAATTTTTTGAACTCGATATATAAACAACCAGAACAAAAATAGTGGTATTTTTTTAACTGAGTTGAACACAAACCGAGCCTAAACTCGCTCAAGCTCGATTCATTTGTTCTATATTTTCTGTTGGAGAGCAGAAAATGGAAAGCTAATTTTTTGCTTTACTAATTCACTTGAGCCCCCGAAAAAGCTAATGTTTTTATTTATAGATATTCTTAATTTAAGTGATCAGCTTAACTTTCTCCCACTTGAAATCTATAGTGGAAAAAAAATAGAACCAAGGAGAACTGCAAAACACAAAACTTTGCGAAAGTATTGCTTACTAGTCGATTAAAATAGAAGTTTGTGCTCCTAAAATCATGAATTGGAGCAGTATTTTAAAAAGAAATTGTCTGCCACCTTTACCTTTGCGTTTGCTCGGTTATAAGAGAATATTGTTGTTCTTTGGAGCTTATGATATCATATATTTACTATAAAATATCTGAGTCATGTTGCAATCACTGTGTGTGGCTCTTTGGTTTTTGTGATGTAATTTTATGTAATATGATTTGTTATTTTTTAAATATATAATATCTTAACTTATATTTAATTATTTGATGTGACAATAAAGCTCAATTAAATACTGTANCCTTTACCTTTGCGTTTGCTCGGTTATAAGAGAATATTGTTGTTCTTTGGAGCTTATGATATCATATATTTATTCTAAAATATCTGGGTCATGTTGCAATCACTGTGTGTGGCTCTTTGGTTTTTGTGATGTAATTTTATGTAATATGATTTGTTATTTTTTAAATATATAATATTTTAACTTATATTTAATTATTTGATGTAACAATAAAGCTCAATTAAATACTGTAAAAGACATATAATATTTGAATGAAGTTATATACGTGCACTGCAAATGACTTATTAAGTACTTTTTTGACAAACATCTGAACAATTTTAATTATTTGCAGGCGTGGGTGTTTACATTAAGTTTGCTAGGCCTCACTCCTCTTGCTNAAATACTGTAAAAAGACATATAATATTTGAATGAAGTTATATACGTGTACTGCAAATGACTTATTAAGTACTTTTTTGACAAGCATCTTAACAATTTTAATTATTTGCAGGCGTGGGTGTTTACATTAAGTTTGCTAGGCCTCACTCCTCTTGCAGAACGAGTCAGCTTTCTAACTGAGTAAGTTCTTTGTCTTTTCTTTTCTAATCTACCTGGCTCAAGAACAAACATGCTTAGTTATACTAGAGATGCCGTTTTTTTTTCTTCTTTTTTTTAAATATTTACGTACATATTATATAATTCCAATATATATATATATATATATATAATTTATTAGGCATTTCTTATGTATGAAATTTGTATTTCACATTTTAGAGGCTAAATAGTACTGGTATTTTTTATGTTATGTAAAAGATTTAGGTTGTGTCTTCTTTCTGACAGCTTTTTCAATGTGCTGTAGCATAGTGCTCTCAATTATTGCAAAACAACATTTTTTTGATGTTACATATGTCAGACTTTTTCATTTTTTTTTTTTTTTGGAAAATGAGCACCTCGTATAGAAATGTGTTAGAAAAAAAAGAAGAGTTATTTGCACATAGCTTAATTCTTATGTATTCACATATCTACTGCCTAAACTTCAATTTTTACACAATGCCACCTTAACTATACATGCAATGGTGTCTTTCACTTTTTTACAAGTTAAAATGGTGGTGTTTCTGATGTGATGTGAAAATTTTGGATAGTATAGATATGAAAAGTAAAGTTTAGGTGTTACATATGTAAATACCTTAGAATTTGGTGGTATGTATGTCAATGCTATGCTCCATAGATGATATAGAAAGGTGTAACACTGGCCCACCACTTTCATGTATATCTCACCTTTCTTATATTTAACTAATTCTTACGGTGCGTCATAGCCCCTATCTTACAACATATGACTTAAACCTTTTTAATGCTTGTAATGTCCATGATAAATGTAAAAAATATATTCAGTCTAATTTTATGTCATGCGTGTGCGCACTTACTCGTGACATAGTAGTTGAAGAATTTAGTTTCCCACCATGAAATCACGGGTTCTAATCACACGTATTTTCTCTTGGGCTGATCAACTTTCCCAAATAAAAGAAATAATATCATGTGAGTTGTTGGGTATAAACAAAAGTGAAAACACCATGGAAGACTCAAATTTGTAGTTTTTTTGAAATATCATTCTACACTTAAAAAGAGTATGTTCTTAATACTATCCTTGAATAGATATTGGTGATCTTGTAATTTTCCTCTTTTTTTAATTAAAAATTCTATTTTAATATTTTTCTAAGAGATTGTTCACTACATACTATTTCATGCATTGATCAAGAGAAAGTATACCATATCTAGTTTTTGCATATTATAAAAGTATTAAAGAGCATTCTTAGATCCACCAAAATATCCATCAATTGGTTTTCCATGTACTGTTTAAAAGTATATTATTTTTAGATTATGCATAGTATAAAATCATTAAATAACTTTCTTATATCCACCAAAATATCCATCAATTGAGTATTCTTGTAATGCAATTTTGCATTCATATCAAATGGGTCCATAGTGTTTTACCTTGAATAATGAACCAGCTAATGTAGGCTATCATGTAAAGGAATCGATATTTGTAGCCATGTCCATGTAATATTTTTAAAACTTACAATTAGGTGTAATGAAGTTTTTCAAATGTCTTTTTTTGTTTCTGTTTTTTTTATAAATATGGAAAAGATTTGACCATTGTCTATTAAAGATTTGAAATAAAAGCTATGTGTCCCCAGTGAAAACATTTGATAATAAAAAAACAATTTTTTTATTTAAAAAATTGATTTTGTACAATAAAAACAATAAACAACATGCATGATGTAAAAGCTTTTAAAAATGTCAAAGGACAAATATGATTAGTTTGGACCATTTCATGAGAATCCAATTTTAATAATTAAATCGAGTATGTTGTCATAAAGGTGCTAGTGAATTTATTCCCTATCTTTTTTTTTTTTAATGTGGTTTTGCTCTTGAATTACACTCATTAGGGAATTTTGGTTCATTGGAGTTATAAATAATGTGCGAAATTTAATTATAATCTTTAAACATCTCCTAGGTAGATGCAGTTGAAATTGTCATATAAATATAACTAAAAGTAAAGTTTAGGTGTTAGATGATATTTAAGTACATAGGAATTTTTGTGATATTAATATTTAAATGCCACAAAAACAATAAAGATGTGCTCTCCACCGCAACGCATTGGCCTACCACTTTCATGTGTATCTCACCTCTCTTATATTTAACTAATTATTAAGTCTCATCATAGCCCCTATCTTATGTCACTATTTTTTTTTTTTTTGTATATCATGTATTTTATGTAATAAATGAAAATAATACAAACCATCTAATTTAGTTTCATGAGCATTATCAGGTATAAACATAAGTGAAATATTCACCAAGAAGGACACAAATTTGTAGCTTTTCTTGAAATGTCATTCTTACACTTGGAAAGAGTTTGTTTATAATGCTATGTATCCTTGAATAAATATTATCTTGTAATTTTCTTCTAGCTTTCAATCAAATTAATTTAATATTTTCTAAGAAATTCTTTGCTACATACTTGATCATGTGCATGACTGATCATGGAAGAACATACAATATTTAGATTATCCCTAATATGCAAATATTAAAGAACATTCTTAGATCCACCAAAATTTCCATCAATTCATTTTCCATATCCCTTTTTATTTGTATTGACTCATGAGAAAGTATATTATATTTAAATATTCCTATAATTATAACATTTTTAAAAACATTATTATATTTACCAAAANCAAATTAATTTAATATTTTCTAAGAAATTCTTTGCTACATACTTGATCATGTGCATGACTGATCATGGAAGATCATACAATATTTAGATTATCCCTATTATGCAAATATTAAAGAACATTCTTAGATCCACCAAAATTTCCATCAATTCATTTTCCATATACCTTTTTTTTTGTATTGACTCATGAGAAAGTATATTATATTTAAATTATTCCTATAATTATAACATTTTTAAAAACATTATTATATTTACCAAAGTATCCATCAATTGGGTATCCAAGTAATGCAATTTTGCATAAATAACAGTTGGGTCCATAGTGTTTTCCCATGAATAAAACACCTGCTAACTTAGGATATGTAGAGGAATCCATAGTAGCCATATCCAAGTAATTATTTTATAAATGTGGNTAAAACACCTGCTAACTTAGGATATGTAGAGGAATCCATAGTAGCCATATCCAAGTAATTATTTTATAAATGCGGAAAGGATTTGATCATTTTCTATTAAATATAGCAAAGTTTAAAATAAAAGCCAAGTCTCCCTATCAACAATATCTGATAATAAAAAACAACTTATTGATTTATAATATTGATTGTGTATACTAAAAACAACAAACAACATGCATGAAGTAAAAGCTTATAAAAAAGTCACAANGATAATAAAAAACAACTTATTGATTTATAATATTGATTGTGTATACTAAAAACAACAAACAACATGCATGAAAAGCTTATAAAAAAGTCACAGAACTAATATGATTAATTTGGCCCATTTCATGAGAATATTCCAGTTATATTAAATTGAGTATGATGTCATAAGGATGTCAGTGAATTATCTCCTTTCTTTTTTTATGCGGTTTTGCTCTTGAATTACACTCATTAGGGAATTTTGGTTCACTGGTGACATTATAAAGCACTTGCTAATGTAGGATATGTAATGGAATACATATTTGTCGCCATATATATCCAAGTAATATTTTTAAAACTTATAATTAGGTGTTGCAAAAATTTTCTAATGTCTTTTTTTTTTTTCATTTTTTTTCTTTTTTGAACAAATGTAGAAAGGATTTGATAATTATCTATTAAATATAGCATAAGTTTGAAATAAAAGCCAGGTGTACCCATTGAAAATATTTGATAGTAAAAAATAACTTANCATATATATCCAAGTAATATTTTTAAAACTTACAATTAGGTGTTGCAAAAATTTTCTAATGTCTTTTTTTTTCTTTTTTTTTTTTGAATAAATGTGGAAAGGATTTGATAATTATCTATTAAATATAGCATAAGTTTGAAGTAAAAATCAGGTGTGCCCATTGAAAATATTTGATAATAAAAATAACTTGTTGATTTATAATATTGATTTGTTACACTAAAAACAATAAACAGCATGATGTATAAGCTTATAAAAATATCACAAAACAAGTACTATTAGTTTGGACCATTTCATGACTATCCAATTATAATAAATTGAGTATGATGTCATAAGGATGCCAGTAAATTTATTCCCCTTTTTTTGTTGTTGCTGTGTTCTTGGNAAATAACTTGTTGATTTATAATATTGATTTGTTACACTAAAAACAATAAACAGCATGATGTATAAGCTTATAAAAATATCACAAAACAAGTACTATTAGTTTGGACCATTTCATGACTATCCAATTATAATAAATTGAGTGTGATGTCATAAGGATGCCAGTAAATTTATTCCCTTTTTTTTTTTGTTGCTGTGTTCTTGAATTACACTCATTATAGAATTTTGGTTCACTAGAGTTGTAACTAAGGTGCAAAATTTAATTACATTCTTTAAACACCACCAAAGTAGATGTAGCTGAACTTGTCATATAAATGTAATTAAAAGTAAAGTTCAGGTGTTAGATATTTAAATACATAAGAATTGTGTGTTATTTATTTAAATGCCCAAAAAACAATAAAGATATGCTCTCCACTACGATGTTGGACCACCATTTTCATGTCCATCTCATCTCTCTTATATTTAACTAATTCTTAAGTCTCATCATAACCCCAATCTTAAGTTACTTATTTTTTTATATAATATATTTCATGTAATGAATGAAATTAATACAAACATTCTAATTTATTATCATGAGTTTTGTTAGATATAGACAAAAGTGAAATCACCGCGGCAGGCACAAATTTGCAGTTTTTTTCTTGAAATGTCATTCTTACACTTAAAAAGAGTTTGTTTATAATGCTATCGATCAGGGGCGTAACCAACCTTTTTTTTTAGATGGGGTAGTTATCGAACAGGGGTGGAACCAACTTTTTTTTTAGAAGGGGCAAACTGCCCCCTATACCCAATATGGGAGGGACTAAGAAAAAAAGGAGCAAAGTGATATTTCAGGAGGTGCAAAACACCAAACTGCCCTCCCATTTAAATATAAATCTGAATTTGAATGGGGGTGGGACTGTACCCTTACTCGGTTCGCCTTTGCTATCGATCCTTAATAAATTTTGGTTATCTTGTAATTTTCTTGTAGCTTTCAATCAAATCAACTTCATATTTTCTAAGAAACTCTTTGCTACATATACTTGATCATGTGCATGACTGATCACGAGAAAACATAAAATTTTTAGATTATGCATGTTATGCAAATTCTAAAGGACATTCTTAGATCCACCAAAATATCCAACAATTGGTTTTCCATATTCTTCTGTTTTGTATTGACTCTTGAGAAAGTATATTATATTTAAATTATGCATATTATAACATTATTATATCTACCAAAATATTTATGGATTGGGTATCCAAGTAATGCAATTTTGCATCAATATCAGATAGGTCCATATCCTATGAATAAAACACCTGCTAACATAGGATATGTAGAGGAATCCACAGTTGTAACGATATCCATATAATATTTTTAAAACTTAACAAATGTTGTGAAGTTTTCAAATGTTTTTTTTTTAATTATTTTACAAATGTGGAAAGGATTTGATATTTCTATTAAATATAGCGTAAGTTTGAAATGAAAGCTAAGTGTCCCCAATGAAAACAGATAATAAAAAAAAAGAGCTTATTGATTAATAAAATTGATTGTGCATACCAAAAAATAATGAACAACATGATGTAAAAGCTTATAAAAATGTCACAGAAGAAATATGATTTGTTGGGACCATTTCATGAGAATCCAAGTGTAATAAATTGAGTATGATGACATAAGAATGTCAGTGAACTATTCCCTTTCTTTTTTTTTATTTGGTTTTGCTCGTGAAGTACATTCATCAAGGAATTTAATTTGGTTCACTAGTGTTGAAACTAAGGTGCCAAAATTTACAGTTTTTTAACATCACCATGATCGATGCAATGATATTATCATATAAGACAAAGAGGGACATGTCAGATCACTTTTTGTTTTTTATTTAGAGCATTTACATATGCACAAGCCACTCAATTCCTTTGAATTTACATATCTGACGCTCAAATTTTACCTTTTCCATTTATACCACCCAAATCTTTCTTATCAAATAAAAATATATCACCATTTTAACTTTTAAACAGTGAATATGTATGTAAAAAATTGAATTTTATATGTAAATCTTACTTTTTATTTTTATTTTGTTTTGATTATATTTTAAATCTAGACAAAATATGTTTGTTAGGCTGAAAATATATTTGATTGTTTCACACCTGAAATTTGTTCCTAGTGTTTTTAAAAATAAATTGATTAATTTTTAAAAACAAAATATAAAAATAGGTAAATAAATATATTTTAATTGATTACAAAAAATCCCGGAGCAAAAATACATATTATAAACACAAATATCTATGAAGTTTGGCTTCAATAAATTTGATGAAGTCACAATCATGATATACAAATCAGAAGCACTCACATAAATCACAAACTATATTGTTTATTTATTACCACTTGCATCAAATTTCGCGTTCAGATCTAAGCTGTAGCTTTGTTTATGAGCCGCTCAATGAAAGCTGTGCCTCCTTGGACTTGCGACAGGCTAATTTCTTTTGTTTCTGCATGTGTAGTTTTCAAAATCAGTCCTTTTGTCTCATCCTTCTGTCCTCATATATCATACTGAATAACTCTCATTGTCTTCCTGTTTTTTCAGGCAAATTGCATTCTACACCGGCCCTACTGGTACGTAATATTCCATTTTGCATTGCTGAATTCTTATTGTTACAGTTGAATGGAAGTAAAATCTGTTCTTACTGTTACAGTGGGAGGTCTGCTAAATGCGACGTGTGGGAATGCCACTGAGCTTATTATAGCTTTGTTTGCACTGTACAGAGATAAGATTGATGTTGTGAAGTTCTCCCTTATTGGCTCAATCCTCTCCAATTTGCTGCTTGTTCTCGGCACCTCACTATTCTGTGGCGGCATTAGAAACATTCGCAAGGAGCAAACTTTTGATCGGGTACATAATTAGGGATATTTATATACATACCCATCTAATCAAAACCCAAAATTTAATATTTACATTCATCTGGTTATTTTTTTAAAATCACAAGTATTTCTTTTTTTGGGAACATATCATTGCATCTCCTTAATTCCTATGTATTTTCATATCTACACTTAAATTTCAATTTTTGCATAATGCTATGTCACCTATGCATGAAAATGTGTATTTCACTTTTCGAAAGTTGAAATAGTAGTATTTTTTTATGTGATATGAAAATTTTGAGCGATATAAATGTAAAAAGCAAAATTTATATGCTCGATATGTAAATATATAGAAATTTGGGGGTATACATGTAAATGATCCCTTTTTTTTGGAAGATTCACTTACATACCACTCTACTCCTACCTATTTTATATCTATAACCTAAACTTCCATTTTTTTACATATATGTGATCACCTTATTTTATGCATGAAAATAAGTAATCACTGTATTCACTGTTTAAAAGTTAATATAGGAATATTTTTAATGTGATATGAAAGGGATTTTGATGCTAGAAAATTAAAAATCAAAGTTCAAATGTTGGATATATAAACTCATAGGAATTGGTTGGTATTTACTTAAAACAGTGGGAGATTTCATGATTTTTTTCCATATTTTTTTTGTCCAGAAACAAGCTGATGTGAACACGAGCCTCCTAATTCTCGGCGCTCTGTGTCATATTCTTCCACTAATGTTCAGATACGCTGTGAGCTCCGGCGAGCACAATGCCTCTTCTTCACCAACTCTGACATTGTCGAGGGTGTGCAGCATTGTCATGCTAGCAGCTTATATTGCTTATCTTTTCTTTCAACTTAAGACTCATCGTCAGCTTTTTGAGTCACCAAAGGTAAAATACACATTAACCAGAGAACTAAAGCTAAAGCTAACTGGTTTGGTTAGTTTTATGTTGTCTTAATTACTCCATGCTTCCACTGTGCCAAACTAGGAAGATGATGGGACTAATGATGTGGTTTCTGAAGACGAGGCAGTGATTGGATTCCCGAGCGCTTTGGCTTGGTTGGTTGGAATGACTGTTATTATTGCAGTTCTGTCAGAATATGTTGTTGGGACTATTGAGGTAACTGTGTAAGAAATTTGTGTTGGAATCTAAATTTTGTTTAATACTCTTTAGCATGTGGGACTAAAAGATACGGTTCACTAGGAGAGAATGTTAGTTATGGAGTTTGTATGCATGCAGGCTTCACAATATTGTTGTAGGTTGCTGTACAACTATTATACATGAAGTCTCCATGCATATATATGAACTTCGCTCGTAATAACTTTTTGTAAATAGAGAGTGACGGTAACTCCTAAAAGGAAGCATTCTGTCTGACCAAATTGAAATATATTTGAAACGTGATAACACATGGTCAATTTTACATTACATTTACAACAAACCTGTTATTTGCAATATGGATTTATCAACTTTTACTTAACCAATATTTAAATAAATATTCTTGTGCAGGCTGCTTCAGATTCTTGGGGAATACCCGTTAGTTTCATCAGCATCATATTACTACCCATCGTGGGGAATGCAGCAGAGCATGCTGGTGCCATCATTTTTGCATTCAAGAACAAGCTGGTAAGTTTCCTTATGGGGCCATTTACATATATACCAATCCATCAGTTCCTATGCATTTACATATCTAACACCAAAACTTTATTTTTTACATTTATCGCACCCAAATCTTTCATACCACATCAAAAATAACTATTTTTTAACTTTTAAGAAAGCGAATACACCTTTTCATGCATAGGAAATGTTTAAATGCCTGTAAAAATTGAAGTTCAGATGTTATATATCTAAATGCTTAAAAATTGAATGGTATGTATGTAAATCTTCCATCATTAAAGGTGAAGCTTAAGATTTAACATTCCCTTTGGTGCAGGATATAACTCTCGGAGTGTCGTTGGGTTCGGCAACTCAGATTTCTATGTTTGTGGTGAGGATTTTAGAACACTCTCCTAGTCTGCAACACACACACNTTACTACCCATCGTGGGGAATGCAGCAGAGCATGCTGGTGCCATCATTTTTGCATTCAAGAACAAGCTGGTAAGTTTCCTTATGGGGCCATTTACATATATACCAATCCATCAGTTCCTATGCATTTACATATCTAACACCAAAACTTTATTTTTTACATTTATAGCACCCAAATCTTTCATATCACATCAAAAATAACTCTTTTTTAACTTTTAAGAAAGCGTATACACCTTTTCATGCATAGGAAATGTTTAAATGCCTGCAAAAATTGAAGTTTAGGTGTTATATATCTAAATGCATAAAAATTGAATGGTATGTATGTAAATCTTCCATCATTAAAGGTGAAGCTTAAGATTTAACATTCCCTTTGATGCAGGATATAACTCTCGGAGTGTCGTTGGGTTCGGCTACTCAGATTTCTATGTTTGTGGTGAGGATTTTAGAACACTCTCCTAGTCTGCAACATATAAAACCACACACACACACACACACACACACACACACACACNAGTAATATTTTTAAAACTTACAATTAGGTGTAATGAAGTTTTTCAAATGTCTTTTTTGTTTCTGTTTTTTTTTATAAATATGGAAAAGATTTGACCATTGTCTATTAAAGATTTGAAATAAAAGCTAAGTGTCCCCAGTGCAAACATTTGATAATAAAAAAACAAATTATTGATTTAGAAAATTGATTTTGTACACTAAAAACAATAAACAACATGCATGATGTAAAAGTTTTAAAAATGTCAAAGGACAAATATGATTAGTTTGGAACATTTCATGAGAATCCAATTTTAATAACTAAATTGAGTATGTTGTCATAAAGATTTTAGTGAATTTATTCCCTATCTTTTTTTTTTTTAATGTGGTTTTGCTCTTGAATTACACTCATTAGGGAATTTTGGTTCATTGGAGTTATAAATAATGTGCGAAATTTAATTATAATCTTTAAACATCTCCTAGGTAGATGCAGTTGAAATTGTCATATAAATATAACTAAAAGTAAAGTTTAGGTGTTAGATATTTAAGTACATAGGAATTTTTGTGATATTAATATTTAATTGCCACAAAAACAATAAAGATGTGCTCTCCACCGCAACGCATTGGCCTACCACTTTCATGTATATCTCACCTCTATTATATTTAACTAATTATTAAGTCTCATCATAGCCCCTATCTTATGTCACTAATTTTTTTTTATTGTATATCATGTATTTTATGTAATAAATGAAAATAATACAAACCATCTAATTTAGTTTCATGAGCATTATCAGGTATAAACATAAGTGAAATATTCACCAAGAAGGACACAAATTTGTAGCTTTTCTTGAAATGTCATTCTTACACTTAGAAAGAGTTTGTTTATAATGCTATGTATCCTTGAATAAATATTTTCTTGTAATTTTCTTCTAGCTTTCAATCAAATTAATTTAATATTTTCTAAGAAATTCTTTGCTACATACTTGATCATGTGCATGACTGATCATGGAAGATCATACAATATTTAGATTATCCCTATTATGCAAATATTAAAGAACATTCTTAGATCCACCAAAATTTCCATCAATTCATTTTCCATATACCTTTTTTTTTGTATTGACTCATGAGAAAGTATATTATATTTAAATTATTCCTATAATTATAACATTTTTAAAAACATTATTATATTTACCAAAGTATCCATCAATTGGGTATCCAAGTAATGCAATTTTGCATAAATAACAGTTGGGTCCATAGTGTTTTCCCATGAATAAAACACCTGCTAACTTAGGATATGTAGAGGAATCCATAGTAGCCATATCCAAGTAATTATTTTATAAATGCGGAAAGGATTTGATCATTTTCTATTAAATATAGCAAAGTTTAAAATAAAAGCCAAGTCTCCCTATCAACAATATTTGATAATAAAAAACAACTTATTGATTTATAATATTGATTGTGTATACTAAAAACAACAAACAACATGCATGAAGTAAAAGCTTATAAAAAAGTCACAAAACTAATATGATTAATTTGGCCCATTTCATGAGAATATTCCAGTTATATTAAATTGAGTATGATGTCATAAGGATGTCAGTGAATTATCTCCTTTCTTTTTTTATGCGGTTTTGCTCTTGAATTACACTCATTAGGGAATTTTGGTTCACTGGTGACATTATAAAGCACTTGCTAATGTAGGATATGTAATGGAATACATAATTGTCGCCATATATATCCAAGTAATATTTTTAAAACTTACAATTAGGTGTTGCAAAAATTTTCTAATGTCTTTTTTTTTCTTTTTTTTTTTTGAATAAATGTGGAAAGGATTTGATAATTATCTATTAAATATAGCATAAGTTTGAAGTAAAAATCAGGTGTGCCCATTGAAAATATTTGATAATAAAAATAACTTGTTGATTTATAATATTGATTTGTTACACTAAAAACAATAAACAGCATGATGTATAAGCTTATAAAAATATCACAAAACAAGTACTATTAGTTTGGACCATTTCATGACTATCCAATTATAATAAATTGAGTGTGATGTCATAAGGATGCCAGTAAATTTATTCCCTTTTTTTTTTTGTTGCTGTGTTCTTGAATTACACTCATTATAGAATTTTGGTTCACTAGAGTTGTAACTAAGGTGCAAAATTTAATTACATTCTTTAAACACCACCAAAGTAGATGTAGCTGAACTTGTCATATAAATGTAATTAAAAGTAAAGTTCAGGTGTTAGATATTTAAATACATAAGAATTGTGTGTTATTTATTTAAATGCCCAAAAAACAATAAAGATATGCTCTCCACTACGATGTTGGACCACCATTTTCATGTCCATCTCATCTCTCTTATATTTAACTAATTCTTAAGTCTCATCATAACCCCAATCTTAAGTTACTTATTTTTTTATATAATATATTTCATGTAATGAATGAAATTAATACAAACATTCTAATTTATTATCATGAGTTTTGTTAGATATAGACAAAAGTGAAATCACCGCGGCAGGCACAAATTTGCAGTTTTTTTCTTGAAATGTCATTCTTACACTTAAAAAGAGTTTGTTTATAATGCTATCGATCAGGGGCGTAACCAACCTTTTTTTTTAGATGGGGTAGTTATCGAACAGGGGTGGAACCAACTTTTTTTTTAGAAGGGGCAAACTGCCCCCTATACCCAATATGGGAGGGACTAAGAAAAAAAGGAGCAAAGTGATATTTCAGGAGGTGCAAAACACCAAACTGCCCTCCCATTTAAATATAAATCTGAATTTGAATGGGGGTGGGACTGTACCCTTACTCGGTTCGCCTTTGCTATCGATCCTTAATAAATTTTGGTTATCTTGTAATTTTCTTGTAGCTTTCAATCAAATCAACTTCATATTTTCTAAGAAACTCTTTGCTACATATACTTGATCATGTGCATGACTGATCACGAGAAAACATAAAATTTTTAGATTATGCATGTTATGCAAATTCTAAAGGACATTCTTAGATCCACCAAAATATCCAACAATTGGTTTTCCATATTCTTCTGTTTTGTATTGACTCTTGAGAAAGTATATTATATTTAAATTATGCATATTATAACATTATTATATCTACCAAAATATTTATGGATTGGGTATCCAAGTAATGCAATTTTGCATCAATATCAGATAGGTCCATATCCTATGAATAAAACACCTGCTAACATAGGATATGTAGAGGAATCCACAGTTGTAACGATATCCATATAATATTTTTAAAACTTAACAAATGTTGTGAAGTTTTCAAATGTTTTTTTTTTAATTATTTTACAAATGTGGAAAGGATTTGATATTTCTATTAAATATAGCGTAAGTTTGAAATGAAAGCTAAGTGTCCCCAATGAAAACAGATAATAAAAAAAAAGAGCTTATTGATTAATAAAATTGATTGTGCATACCAAAAAATAATGAACAACATGATGTAAAAGCTTATAAAAATGTCACAGAAGAAATATGATTTGTTGGGACCATTTCATGAGAATCCAAGTGTAATAAATTGAGTATGATGACATAAGAATGTCAGTGAACTATTCCCTTTCTTTTTTTTTATTTGGTTTTGCTCGTGAAGTACATTCATCAAGGAATTTAATTTGGTTCACTAGTGTTGAAACTAAGGTGCCAAAATTTACAGTTTTTTAACATCACCATGATCGATGCAATGATATTATCATATAAGACAAAGAGGGACATGTCAGATCACTTTTTGTTTTTTATTTAGAGCATTTACATATGCACAAGCCACTCAATTCCTTTGAATTTACATATCTGACGCTCAAATTTTACCTTTTCCATTTATACCACCCAAATCTTTCTTATCAAATAAAAATATATCACCATTTTAACTTTTAAACAGTGAATATGTATGTAAAAAATTGAATTTTATATGTAAATCTTACTTTTTATTTTTATTTTGTTTTGATTATATTTTAAATCTAGACAAAATATGTTTGTTAGGCTGAAAATATATTTGATTGTTTCACACCTGAAATTTGTTCCTAGTGTTTTTAAAAATAAATTGATTAATTTTTAAAAACAAAATATAAAAATAGGTAAATAAATATATTTTAATTGATTACAAAAAATCCCGGAGCAAAAATACATATTATAAACACAAATATCTATGAAGTTTGGCTTCAATAAATTTGATGAAGTCACAATCATGATATACAAATCAGAAGCACTCACATAAATCACAAACTATATTGTTTATTTATTACCACTTGCATCAAATTTCGCGTTCAGATCTAAGCTGTAGCTTTGTTTATGAGCCGCTCAATGAAAGCTGTGCCTCCTTGGACTTGCGACAGGCTAATTTCTTTTGTTTCTGCATGTGTAGTTTTCAAAATCAGTCCTTTTGTCTCATCCTTCTGTCCTCATATATCATACTGAATAACTCTCATTGTCTTCCTGNTTTATTTATTACCACTTGCATCAAATTTCGCGTTCAGATCTAAGCTGTAGCTTTGTTTATGAGCCGCTCAATCAAAGCTGTGCCTCCTTGGACTTGCGACAGGCTAATTTGTTTTGTTCTGCATGTGTAGTTTTCAAAATCAGTCCTTTTGTCTCATCCTTCTGTCGTCATATATCATACTGAATAACTCTCATTGTCTTCCTGTTTTTTCAGGCAAATTGCATTCTACACCGGCCCTACTGGTACGTAATATTCCATTTTGCATTGCTGAATTCTTATTGTTACAGTTGAATGGAAGTAAAATCTGTTCTTACTGTTACAGTGGGAGGTCTGCTAAATGCGACGTGTGGGAATGCCACTGAGCTTATTATAGCTTTGTTTGCACTGTACAGAGATAAGATTGATGTTGTGAAGTTCTCCCTTATTGGCTCAATCCTCTCCAATTTGCTGCTTGTTCTCGGCACCTCCCTATTCTTTGGCGGCATTAGAAACATTCGCAAGGAGCAAACTTTTGATCGGGTACATAATTAGGGATATTTATATACATACCCATGCTTATGTAATTACATGTCTAATCAAAACCCAAAATTTAATATTTACATTCATCTGGTTATTTTTTTTAAAATCACAAGTATGTCTTTTTTTGGGAACATATCATTGCATCTACTTAATTCCTATGTATTTTCATATCTACACTTAAATTTCAATTTTTGCATAATGCTATGTCACCTATGCATGAAAATGTGTGTATTTTACTTTTCAAAAGTTGAAATAGTACTATTTTTTATGTGATATGAAAATTTCGATCGATATAAATGTACAAAACAAAATTTATATGCTCGATATGTAAATATATAGAAATTTGGGGGTATACATGTAAATGGCCCCTTTTTTTGGAAGATTCACTTACATACCACTCTATTCCTACCTATTTTATTTCTATNGCATTAGAAACATTCGCAAGGAGCAAACTTTTGATCGGGTACATAATTAGGGATATTTATATACATACCCATGCTTATGTAATTACATGTCTAATCAAAACCCAAAATTTAATATTTACATTCATCTGGTTATTTTTTTTAAAATCACAAGTATGTCTTTTTTTGGGAACATATCATTGCATCTACTTAATTCCTATGTATTTTCATATCTACACTTAAATTTCAATTTTTGCATAATGCTATGTCACCTATGCATGAAAATGTGTATTTCACTTTTCGAAAGTTGAAATAGTAGTATTTTTTTATGTGATATGAAAATTTTGAGCGATATAAATGTAAAAAGCAAAATTTATATGCTCGATATGTAAATATATAGAAATTTGGGGGTATACATGTAAATGATCCCTTTTTTTTGGAAGATTCACTTACATACCACTCTACTCCTACCTATTTTATATCTATAACCTAAACTTCCATTTTTTTACATATATGTGATCACCTTATTTTATGCATGAAAATAAGTAATCACTGTATTCACTGTTTAAAAGTTAATATAGGAATATTTTTAATGTGATATGAAAGGGATTTTGATGCTAGAAAATTAAAAATCAAAGTTCAAATGTTGGATATATAAACTCATAGGAATTGGTTGGTATTTACTTAAAACAGTGGGAGATTTCATGATTTTTTCCATATTTTTTTTGTCCAGAAACAAGCTGATGTGAACACGAGCCTCCTAATTCTCGGCGCTCTGTGTCATATTCTTCCACTGNAATGTTGGATATATAAACTCATAGGAATTGGTTGGTATTTACTTAAAACAGTGGGAGATTTCATGATTTTTTTCCATATTTTTTTTGTCCAGAAACAAGCTGATGTGAACACGAGCCTCCTAATTCTCGGCGCTCTGTGTCATATTCTTCCACTAATGTTCAGATACGCTGTGAGCTCCGGCGAGCACAGTGCCTCTTTTTCACCAACTCTGACATTGTCGAGGGTGTGCAGCATTGTCATGCTAGCAGCTTATATTGCTTATCTTTTCTTTCAACTTAAGACTCATCGTCAGCTTTTTGAGTCACCAAAGGTAAAATACACATTAACCAGAGAACTAAAGCTAAAGCTAACTGGTTTGGTTAGTTTTATGTTGTCTTAATTACTCCATGCTTCCACTGTGCCAAACTAGGAAGATGATGGGACTAATGATGTGGTTTCTGAAGACGAGGCAGTGATTGGATTCCCGAGCGCTTTGGCTTGGTTGGTTGGAATGACTGTTATTATTGCAGTTCTGTCAGAATATGTTGTTGGGACTATTGAGGTAACTGTGTAAGAAATTTGTGTTGGAATCTAAATTTTGTTTAATACTCTTTAGCATGTGGGACTAAAAGATACGGTTCACTAGGAGAGAATGTTAGTTATGGAGTTTGTATGCATGCAGGCTTCACAATATTGTTGTAGGTTGCTGTACAACTATTATACATGAAGTCTCCATGCATATATATGAACTTCGCTCGTAATAACTTTTTGTAAATAGAGAGTGACGGTAACTCCTAAAAGGAAGCATTCTGTCTGACCAAATTGAAATATATTTGAAACGTGATAACACATGGTCAATTTTACATTACATTTACAACAAACCTGTTATTTGCAATATGGATTTATCAACTTTTACTTAACCAATATTTAAATAAATATTCTTGTGCAGGCTGCTTCAGATTCTTGGGGAATACCCGTTAGTTTCATAAGCATCATATTACTACCCATCGTGGGGAATGCAGCAGAGCATGCTGGTGCCATCATTTTTGCATTCAAGAACAAGCTGGTAAGTTTCCTTATGGGGCCATTTACATATATACCAATCCATCAGTTCCTATGCATTTACATATCTAACACCAAAACTTTTTTTTCAGATCTTTCATATCACATAAAAAATAACTCTTTTTTAACTTTTAAGAAAGCGAATACACCTTTTCATGCATAGGAAATGTTTAAATGCCTGTAAAAATTGAAGTTTAGGTGTTATATATATAGATGCATAAAAATTGAATGGTATGTATGTAAATCTTCCATCATTAAAGTTGAAGCTTAAGATTTAACATTCCCTTTGGTGCAGGATATAACTCTCGGAGTGTCGTTGGGTTCGGCAACTCAGATTTCAATGTTTGTGGTGAGGATTTGAGAACACTCTCCTAGTCTGCAACATATAAAACCACACACACACACACACACATATATATATATATACAGGATCTAACATTGTTTCATGGATGCATGATGCAGGTTCCATTGAGCGTTATTGTGGCCTGGATAATGGGAATTAGAATGGATCTTGACTTCAGATTACTCGAGACCGGAGCTCTTGTCGTCTCAATTTTATTGACATCATTTGCTTTACAGGTTGGGAAATCAAGATCTTACGCTATTGAACTTTTCATTTTTTTTTGTAAAGTCTCATCTTTTTTTTTTTCATTTTGCAGGATGGGTCTTCACATTATCTCAAGGGATTTGTTCTGCTTCTTTCTTACATTGTTATTGGGGCATGTTTCTTTGTACTAGGGAGCCCACCAGGTATTTATCTTTCATCAATATCTGCATGCAGCTTAAACTTAATATTATTTGCAAATATCACCCTGAGATAATCCTTTTTATCCTAATTTCTGTTTCTTTTTGGTGTCTTCATGTAAATGACAAAGGTAATGGCGTCAATGGTGATGCAATCCCTGCAAGTTTCAACATTGTGAAGGCTTAAGAGGCCAGCAGGCATGTATCAATTTCTTCATGCTGAGTCAATATTTGATTTGATTTATTAATCATATATTACACGCATCTTGAAGCACATCAGATAGTTATTAATTATAGGGGCATTTACATGCATTTGCACGCACCTTAAAGCACATCATTATAGTTATTAATTTATAATTTTTCATTCATACGGTCTTCACCAGTGTAAATATGTGTTTCAATATTTGCAGATCTTAATGCTTTCCGAATGTTAAAGCTCAAGCTTCGTTGTAATTTTGCTAGCAGGCAGCAGTCTGGTGCTTGGCCCGTAAATTTGAACATTTCGGATGGTCAATTTTGTCCTCCAAAAAACTCTTTTTTGGGCGGATGGAGATGATCACCTCTTGTTGTATGTGATTTTCACTGCTTCTGTAAATTATTATTTTGTTTTCTCTGTGGATGAAAAATAAACAATTGCATTCGCTTAGCAGTATGAATTTTGTTCATTATTCAAATTAATCATGAAACCTTTGTCTCGGCATGAGGTATTGCACCAATTTTCTCGTGATTGAGAGAAGTATTTTTGTGAGGTGTTTGCTATTATAAATCACTTTGGAGTAGGGTTGTAAATGAGCCGGGCTTGAGCGAGCTCAGGCTGGGCTCGTGTTCGGCTCGTTCGAAATTGCTCGTGTTCAAAATCGGCTCGTGAACAATGTGTTCGTGTTCGGCTCAATTTAAATATTCGTGTTCGTGTTTGACTCGAAATTGACTCGTTAAAATTAAATTGAAAAAAATAGATGTAAAGTATTGGATTTGAGCTTAGACCAAATATATGGAAAAAAAGTCACATATAAATATATATATAATATTATTATATAGATAATATATGTGATATATTATTATATAAATAATTATATTTTTTTTTTTTGTTTCGAGCTAAAACGAGCCCAGCACGAGCAAATAAAAAGTTGTTCGTTTTCGGCTCGTTTACTTGACAAACGAGGTGAACACGAGCTGTTCGTGAACAACGAGCTTTGTTAACAACCTACTTGGGAGGTGGTGGTGCAAATGATATAAGCGGACTCATGTGCATATATGACTAATATGTTGTTGATTAGTGGTTTGATGATCACAATATGTAAGTAGTGTCAATTTTTTTTTCTTTTTTTCATGTTAATTAATTCAGAGTAAGCATAAGGTAAGATGGATCTTACAATCAAGGTAAGAGTAAGGCTTCAAAAGTAGAAACCAAATTAGAGAACATATATGAGCATATAATTCATGTTACGTGTGGGATTAGAGAAGGAAGTCGAATAAGTATCGAAAAATTAAAAATAAATGTTTGATTTTGATATGAAATTGATACATTATAAAATATATGTGATATGTATAGGCTATTATGCCAAATCATTAGAAAAGAACATGACAAAAACTTAAAAGCAGAACAAGTCAAAGGAGAAGGAGAAGGCCATCAAAAGATTTATGAAGATGGTGGAGAGATAGGAGATAGAAGCATAGTTAGTGATTAAGGCTTAGAAAAATCAAATTTGATTCAATACTCAAATCAATTATGTAATAAAGTTCTCACGATCTTCTTATATAGATTGAGTCTAGATTTTGTTATAAAAAGTCTCTAAATAGCTCAGAAATTACATTAAAAGAAAAGTATGAAAATAAAAGGTATTATGAGTTGTTTGACTTGATATTAAATTGATATAAAATAAAACGTAAGTAGTGACATGAATAGGCCCATAACAAATTGTTTTAGAAAAAAGAGACGTAAAAAATCAAGACAACAACAAGCCTTTTTCCCGCTAAGTGGGGTAAAGTACATGAATCCTTTTTCTCCATTGCATCTTATTGAGTGTCATGTTTTCATTTAATTCTAAAAAATTAAGATCATGCTTTATACAATATTCTCAAGTCTTTCTTGGTCTACATCTGTCTTCTTAACATAAGTCGAATCTAAAACATTTACTCTCATAACCGAATAATCAATTGATCGGCGTTTAATGTTACCAGACCATCTAAGACGGCTCTCTATAATCTTGTCCACCATTGGAACTACAACAACCCTATCACAAATATAATAATTTCACATTTTGTCTCTAAGTGTCAAGCCACTCATTTACCTAAGCATTCTCATCTCAACAACAATTAACTTTGTTTTATGCTTCTCTTTTAAAGGCCACCATTCTACATCATGAAGCATTGTAGGTCTCACCACCATCTTATAAAGTTTTCCCTTCAATCTAAGCAGTACTTTTCTATCACACAATAGTCTCGAAGCATTGTTCCACTTCAACCAACCAACTTGAATTCTATCATTAACATCTCCATCTATATCACCATCACTTTGAACAATATACCCGAGATATCTAAAGCATCCACACCTTTTAATGATTTGATCACCCATAGTTACAACTCTATCACTAAAGCTACTACTAATAAAATTATATTCCATGTATTCAGTTTTAGTTCTACTCAAACAAAGGCCTTTAGAATCCAATCTAGACCTCCATCATTCAAGTTTTTTCTGAGTTATTTCTCTAGTCTTATCCACAATAAAGGTATCATCAACGAGAAGCATACATCGAGGTACATTGTTTTGTAAATTTCTAATAAGAGCATCCATAACTAAAGCAAAAAGATATGGGGTTAAAGCCGATCCCTAATGCAATCCATCTAAAATAGGAAATTATTTGGTCAATCCTCCTTATGTTTGAACATAAGTAACAACTCTAGTATACATATGCTTAATTCCTTATGTTTGAACATAAGTAACAACTCTAGTATACATCTAAAATAGAAAATTAAAGTTTAAACCTAAGATATCCTTAATATTTATCTTTGTATGAATCATACTATCAACTAATTCCATTAACTTATCTATGAGAGTACCTATATTCCAAAATCTCATCCTAATATTAGTTTCATGAACTAACTTCTTTACATGCATTCATCTGTAATGTGAGAACCCTTGCTTATTTGACACTACAGCCGATCATAAGTGTAGCAGCTCTTGCACATTTTTCACTATATTCATGTCATACAGTGTGTCGCTTCCAGATAATGCCCTAACATTTACACAATGATTAAAATAATTTATGTCAAGATTTTTTTGACAAATTTTACGTTGTTTGTCGAGTACTTAACACAACCCTCAACTTTTCACATCCGGGGATTGGGACCCGGCAAAAAATTAAGACATAAAAAAAGGACGAAAGAGAGCAAAAATATGAGGCAGAGAAAAATAACTAGCGACTAGAGTTAAAATAAATCAAATTAGATTAAATTCTCAAATCAGTGATGAAAATTGATCTCATGAAATGTGTGTGTGTGTGTGTATTATAGGTGGAATCAATATTTATCATCAAGAAGTCCTCAATTTCATTANAAACATCTCCTAGGTAGATGCAGTTGAAATTGTCATATAAATATAACTAAAAGTAAAGTTTAGGTGTTAGATATTTAAGTACATAGGAATTTTTGTGATATTAATATTTAATTGCCACAAAAACAATAAAGATGTGCTCTCCACCGCAACGCATTGGCCTACCACTTTCATGTATATCTCACCTCTATTATATTTAACTAATTATTAAGTCTCATCATAGCCCCTATCTTATGTCACTAATTTTTTTTTATTGTATATCATGTATTTTATGTAATAAATGAAAATAATACAAACCATCTAATTTAGTTTCATGAGCATTATCAGGTATAAACATAAGTGAAATATTCACCAAGAAGGACACAAATTTGTAGCTTTTCTTGAAATGTCATTCTTACACTTGGAAAGAGTTTGTTTATAATGCTATGTATCCTTGAATAAATATTATCTTGTAATTTTCTTCTAGCTTTCAATCAAATTAATTTAATATTTTCTAAGAAATTCTTTGCTACATACTTGATCATGTGCATTACTGATCATGGAAGAACATACAATTAGATTATCCCTATTATGCAAATATTAAAGAACATTCTTAGATCCACCAAAATTTCCATCAATTCATTTTCCATATACCTTTTTTTTGTATTGACTCATGAGAAAGTATATTATATTTAAATTATTCCTATAATTATAACATTTTTAAAAACATTATTATTATTACCAAAATATCCATCAATTGGGTATCCAAGTAATGCAATTTTGCATAAATAACAGGTGGGTCCATTGTGTTTTCCTATGAATAAAACACCTGCTAATTTAGGATATGTAGAGGAATCCATAGTAGCCATATTCTAGTAATTATTTTATAAATGTGAAAAGGATTTGATCATTTTCTATTAAATATAGCATAAGTTTAAAATAAAAGCCAAGTGTCCCTAGCAATAATATCTGATAATAAAAAACAACTTATTGATTTATAATATTGATTGTGTATACTAAAAACAACAAACAACATGCATGAAGTAAAAGCTTATAAAAAAGTCACAGAACTAATATGATTAATTTGGCCCATTTCATGAGAATATTCCAGTTATATTATATTGAGTATGATGTCATAAGTATGTCAGTGAATTATCTCCTTTTTTTGTTTATGCGGTTTTGCTCTTGAATTACACTCATTAGGGAATTTTGGTTCACTGGTGACATTATAAAGCACTTGCTAATGTAGGATATGTAATGGAATACATAATTGTCGCCATATATATCCAAGTAATATTTTTAAAACTTACAATTAGGTGTTGCAAAAATTTTCTAATGTCTTTTTTTTTTTTTTCATTTTTTCTCTTTTTTGAATAAATGTGAAAGGATTTGATAATTATCTATTAAATATAGCATAAGTTTGAAATAAAAGCCAGGTGTCCCCAGTGAAAATATTTGATAATAAAAAATAACTTATTGATTTATAGTATTGATTTGTTACACTAAAAACAATAAACAGCATGATGTGTAAGCTTATAAAAATATCACAAAACAAGTACTATTAGTTTGGACCATTTCATGACTATCCAATTATAATAAATTGAGTATGATGTCATAAGGTTGCCAGTAAATTTATTCCCTTTTTTTTTTGTTTCTGTGTTCTTGAATTACACTCATTATAGAATTTTGGTTCACTAGAGTTGTAACTAAGGTGCAAAATTTAATTACATTCTTTAAACACCACCAAAGTAACTTGTCATATAAATGTAATTACAAGTAAAGTTCAGGTGTTAGATATTTAAATACATTAGAATTGTGTGTTAGTTATTTAATTGCCCAAAAAACAATAAAGATATACTCTCCACTGCAATGTTGGGCCACCACTTTNATTACACTCATTATAGAATTTTGGTTCACTAGAGTTGTAACTAAGGTGCAAAATTTAATTACGTTCTTTAAACACCACCAAAGTAGATGTAGCTGAACTTGTCATATAAATGTAATTACNTAGAATTTTGGTTCACTAGAGTTGTAACTAAGGTGCAAAATTTAATTACATTCTTTAAACACCACCAAAGTAGATGTAGCTGAACTTGTCATATAAATGTAATTAAAAGTAAAGTTCAGGTGTTAGATATTTAAATACATAAGAATTGTGTGTTATTTATTTAAATGCCCAAAAAACAATAAAGATATGCTCTCCACTACGATGTTGGACCACCATTTTCATGTCCATCTCATCTCTCTTATATTTAACTAATTCTTAAGTCTCATCATAACCCCAATCTTAAGTTACTTATTTTTTTATATAATATATTTCATGTAATGAATGAAATTAATACAAACATTCTAATTTATTATCATGAGTTTTGTTAGATATAGACAAAAGTGAAATCACCGCGGCAGGCACAAATTTGCAGTTTTTTTCTTGAAATGTCATTCTTACACTTAAAAAGAGTTTGTTTATAATGCTATCGATCAGGGGCGTAACCAACCTTTTTTTTTAGATGGGGTAGTTATCGAACAGGGGTGGAACCAACTTTTTTTTTAGAAGGGGCAAACTGCCCCCTATACCCA
Organism: Phalaenopsis hybrid cultivar; assembly: GCA_002079205.1. NCBI lineage: Eukaryota > Viridiplantae > Streptophyta > Magnoliopsida > Asparagales > Orchidaceae > Phalaenopsis > Phalaenopsis hybrid cultivar. The sequence continues at coordinate 383,468 of JXCR01147013.1, read as the reverse complement.
ATATGGGAGGGACTAAGAAAAAAAGGAGCAAAGTGATATTTCAGGAGGTGCAAAACACCAAACTGCCCTCCCATTTAAATATAAATCTGAATTTGAATGGGGGTGGGACTGTACCCTTACTCGGTTCGCCTTTGCTATCGATCCTTAATAAATTTTGGTTATCTTGTAATTTTCTTGTAGCTTTCAATCAAATCAACTTCATATTTTCTAAGAAACTCTTTGCTACATATACTTGATCATGTGCATGACTGATCACGAGAAAACATAAAATTTTTAGATTATGCATGTTATGCAAATTCTAAAGGACATTCTTTGATCCACCAAAATATCCAACAATTGGTTTTCCATATTCTTCTGTTTTGTATTGACTCTTGAGAAAGTATATTATATTTAAATTATGCATATTATAACATTATTATATCTACCAAAATATTTATGGATTGGGTATCCAAGTAATGCAATTTTGCATCAATATCAGATAGGTCCATATCCTATGAATAAAACACCTGCTAACATAGGATATGTAGAGGAATCCACAGTTGTAACGATATCCATATAATATTTTTAAAACTTAACAAATGTTGTGAAGTTTTCAAATGTTTTTTTTTTAATTATTTTACAAATGTGGAAAGGATTTGATATTTCTATTAAATATAGCGTAAGTTTGAAATGAAAGCTAAGTGTCCCCAATGAAAACAGATAATAAAAAAAAAGAGCTTATTGATTAATAAAATTGATTGTGCATACCAAAAAATAATGAACAACATGATGTAAAAGCTTATAAAAATGTCACAGAAGAAATATGATTTGTTGGGACCATTTCATGAGAATCCAAGTGTAATAAATTGAGTATGATGACATAAGAATGTCAGTGAACTATTCCCTTTCTTTTTTTTTATTTGGTTTTGCTCGTGAAGTACATTCATCAAGGAATTTAATTTGGTTCACTAGTGTTGANATGTAATGAATGAAATTAATACAAACATTCTAATTTATTATCATGAGTATTATTAGGTATAGACAAAAGTGAAATCACCGCGGCAGGCACAAATTTGCAGTTTTTCTTGAAATGTCATTCTTACACTTAAAAAGAGTTTGTTTACAATGCTATCGATCAGGGGCGTAACCAACCTCTTTTTTGAGATGGGCTACTTATCGATGAGGGGTGGAACCAACTTTTTTTTTGAGAAGGGGAAAACTGCCCCCCTATAGCCAATATGGGAGGGACTAAGAAAAAAAAGGAGCAAAGTGATATTTCAGGAGGTGCAAAATATCAAATTGCCCTCCCATTTAAATATAAATTTGAATTTGAATTTGAATGGGGGTGGGGAACTCGGTCCGCCTTTTCTATCGATTGTTAATAAATATTGGTTATCTTGTAATTTTCTTGTAGCTTTTGNATCTCATCTCTCTTATATTTAACTAATTCTTAAGTCTCATCATAACCCCAATCATAAGTTACTTAATTTTTTTATATAATATATTTTATGTAATGAATGAAATTAATACAAACATTCTAATTTATTATCATGAGTATTATTAGGTATAGACAAAAGTGATATCACCGCGGCAGGCACAATTTTGCAGTTTTTCTTGAAATGTCATTCTTACACTTAAAAAGAGTTTGTTTATAATGCTATCAATCAGGGGCGTAACCAACCTCTTTTTTGAGATGGGGCAGTTATCGATCAAGGGTGGAACCAACTTTTTTTTTTTTTGAGAAGGGGCAAACTGCCCCCCTATACCCAATATGGGAGGGGCTAAGAAAAAAAGGAGCAAAGTGATATTTCAGGAGGTGCAAAATAACAAATTGCCCTCCCATTTAAATATAAATCTGAATTTGAATGGGGGTGGGGTTGTACCCTTACTCGGTCCGCCTTTGCTATCGATCCTTAATAAATATTGGTTATCTTGTAATTTTCCTGTAGCTTTCAATCAAATCAATTTCATATTTTCTAAGAAACTCTTTGCTACATATACTTGATCATGTGCATGACTGATCAAGAGAAAACATAAAATTTTTAGATTATGCATGTTATGCAAATTCTAAAGGACATTCTTAGATCCACCAAAATATCCAACAATTGGTTTTCCATATTCTTCTGTTTTGTATTGACTCATGAGAAAGTATATTATATTTAAATTATGCATATTATAACATTATTATATCTACCAAAATATTTATGAATTGGGTATCCAAGTAATGCAATTTTGCATCAATATCAGATAGGTTCATATCCTATGAATAAAACACCTGCTAACATAGGATATGATGTCCATATAATACTTTTAAAACTTAACAAATGTAGTGAAGTTTTCAAATGTTTTTTTTTATTATTATTTTACAAATGTGGAAAGGATTTGATATTTCTATTAAATATAGCGTAAGTTTGAAATGAAAGCTAAGTGTCCCCAATGAAAACAGATAATTAAAAATTATTGATTTATAAAATTGATTGTGCATACCAAAAAATAATGAACAACCTGATGTAAAACCTTATAAAAATGTCATAGAAGAAGTATGATTAGTTGGCACCATTTCATGAGAATCCAAGTGTAATAAATTGAGTATGATGACATAAGAATGTCAGTGAATTATTCCCTTTCTTTTTTTTATGTGGTTTTGCTCGTGAAGTACATTCATCAGGGAATTTAATTTGGTTCACTAGTGTTGTAACTAAGGTGCCAAAATTTACAGTTTTTTAACATCACCATGATCGATGCAATGATATTATCATAGAAGACAAAGAGGGACATGTCAGATCACTTTGTTTTTTATTTAGGACACAAGCCACTCAATTCCTTTGAATTAACATATCTGACGCTCAAATTTTACCTTTTCCATTATACCACCCAAATCTTTCTTATCAAATAAAAATATATCACCATTTTAACTTTTAAAATGTGAAATATACATTTTTATCCACAGATGTAGTGGTATGTATGTAAAAAATTGAATTTTATATGTAAATCTTACTTTTTATTTTTATTTTGTTTTGATTATATTTTAAATCTAGACAAAATATGTTTGGTAGGCTGAAAATATTTTTGATGGTTTCACACCTGAAATTTGTTCGAGTGATTTTAAAAATAAATTGATTAATTTTTTAAAAACAAAATATAAAAATATGTAAATAAATATATCAAATAAATATATTGTAATTGATTACAAAAAATCCCTGAGTGAAAATACATATTATAAACACAAATATCTATGAAGTTTGGCTTCAATAAATTTGATGAAGACACAATCATGATATACAAATCAGAAGCACTCACATAAATCACAAAATATTTTGTTTATTTATTACCACTTGCATCAAATTTCGCGTTCAGATCTAAACTGTAGTTTTGTTTATGAGCCGCTCAATCAAAGCTGTGCCTCCTTGGACTTGCGACAGGCTACTTTGTTTTGTTTCTGCATGTGTAGTTTTCAAAATCAGTCCTTTTGTGTCTCATCCTTCTGTCCTCATATATCATACTGAATAACTTTCATTTTCTTCCTATTTTTTCAGGCAAATTGCATTCTACACCGGTCCTACTGGTACGTAATATTCCATTTTGCATTGTTGAATTCTTATTGTTACAGTTTAATGGAAGTAAAATCTGTTCTTACTGTTACAGTGGGAGGTCTGCTAAATGCGACGTGTGGGAATGCCACTGAGCTTATTATAGCTTTGTTTGCACTGTACAGAGATAAGATTGATGTTGTGAAGTTCTCCCTTATTGGCTCAATCCTCTCCAATTTGCTGCTTGTTCTCGGCACCTCACTATTCTGTGGCGGCATTAGAAACATTCGCAAGGAGCAAACTTTTGATCGGGTACATAATTAGGGATATTTATATACATACCCATCTAATCAAAACCCAAAATTTAATATTTACATTCATCTGGTTATTTTTTTAAAATCACAAGTATTTCTTTTTTTGGGAACATATAATTGCATCTCCTTAATTCCTATGTATTTTCATATCTACACTTAAATTTCAATTTTTGCATAATGCTATCTCACCTATGCATGAAAATGTGTATTTCACTTTTCCAAAGTTGAAATAGTAGTGTTTTTATGTGATATGAAAATTTTGAGTGATATAAATGTAAAAAACAAAATTTATATGCTTGATATGTAAATATATAGAAATTTGGGGGTATGCATGTAAATGACCCCCTTTTTTTTTGGAAGATTCACTTACCACTCTATTCCTACCTATTTTATATCTAAAACCTAAACTTCAATTTTTTTACATATATGTGATCACCTTATTTATGCATGAAAATAAGTAATCACTGTATTCACTGTTTAAAAGTTAATATAGGAATATTTTTAATGTGATATGAAAAGGATTTTGAGGCTAGAAAATTTAAAATCAACGTTCAAATGTTGGATATATAAACACAGGAATTGGTTGGTATTTACTTAAAATAGTGGGAGATTTCATGATGTTTTCCGTATTTTTGTTTGTCCAGAAACAAACTGATGTGAACACGAGCCTCCTAATTCTCGGGGCTCTGTGCCATATTCTTCCACTAATGTTCAGATACGCTGTGAGCTCCGGCGAGCACAATGCCTCTTCTTCACCAACTCTGACATTGTCGAGGGTGTGCAGCATTGTCATGCTAGCAGCTTATATTGCTTATCTTTTCTTTCAACTTAAGACTCATCGTCAGCTCTTTGAGTCACCAAAGGTAAAATACACATTAACCAGAGAACTACAGCTAAAGCTAACTGGTTTGGTTAGTTTTATGTTGTCTTAATTACTCCATGCTTCCACTGTGCCAAACTAGGAAGATGATGGGACTAATGATGTGGTTTCTGAAGACGAGGCAGTGATTGGATTCCCGAGCGCTTTGGCTTGGTTGGTTGGAATGACTGTTATTATTGCAGTTCTGTCAGAATATGTTGTTGGGACTATTGAGGTAATTTATTTAGCTGTGTATGAAATTTGTGTTGGAATCTAAATTTTGTTTGATACTCTTTAGCATGTGGGACTAAAAGAAATGGTTCACTAGGAGAGAATGTTAGTTACGGAGTTTGTATGCATGCAGACTTCACAATATTGTTGTACGTTGTTGTACAACTATTATACATGAAGTCTCCATGCATATATATGAACTTCACTCGTAATAACTTTTTGTAAATAGAGGGTGACGGTAACTCCTAAAAGGAAGCATACTGTCTGATCAAATTGAAATATATTTGAAACGTGATAACACATGGTCAATTTTACATTACATTTACAACAAACCTGTTTTTGCAATATGGATTTATCAACTTTTACTTAACCAATATTTAAATAAATATTCTTGTGCAGGCTGCTTCAGATTCTTGGGGAATACCCGTTAGTTTCATCAGCATCATATTACTACCCATCGTGGGGAATGCAGCAGAGCATGCTGGTGCCATCATTTTTGCATTCAAGAACAAGCTGGTAAGTTTCCTTATGGGGCCATTTACATATATACCAATCCATCAGTTCCTATGCATTTACATATCTAACACCAAAACTTTTTTTTCAGATCTTTCATATCACATAAAAAATAACTCTTTTTTAACTTTTAAGAAAGCGAATACACCTTTTCATGCATAGGAAATGTTTAAATGCCTGTAAAAATTGAAGTTTAGGTGTTATATATATAGATGCATAAAAATTGAATGGTATGTATGTAAATCTTCCATCATTAAAGTTGAAGCTTAAGATTTAACATTCCCTTTGGTGCAGGATATAACTCTCGGAGTGTCGTTGGGTTCGGCAACTCAGATTTCAATGTTTGTGGTGAGGATTTGAGAACACTCTCCTAGTCTGCAACATATAAAACCACACACACACACACACACATATATATATATATACAGGATCTAACATTGTTTCATGGATGCATGATGCAGGTTCCATTGAGCGTTATTGTGGCCTGGATAATGGGAATTAGAATGGATCTTGACTTCAGATTACTCGAGACCGGAGCTCTTGTCGTCTCAATTTTATTGACATCATTTGCTTTACAGGTTGGGAAATCAAGATCTCACGCTATTGAACTTTTCATTTTTTTTTGTAAAGTCTCATCTTTTTTTTTTATTTTGCAGGATGGGTCTTCACATTATCTCAAGGGATTTGTTCTGCTTCTTTCTTACATTGTTATTGGGGCATGTTTCTTTGTACTGGGTAGCCCACCAGGTATTTTCCGTTCATGAATATCTGCATGCAGCTTAAACTTAATATTATTTGCAAATATCACCCTGAGATAATCCTTTTTATCCTAATTTCTGTTTCTTTTTGGTGTCTTCATGTAAATGACAAAGGTAATGGCGTCCATGTTAATGCAATCCCTGCAAGTTTCAACATTGTGAAGGCTTAAGAGGCCAGCAGGCATGTATCAATTCCTTCATGCTGAGTCAATATTTGATTTGATTTATTAATCATATATAGGGGCATTTACATGCATTTGCAGGCATCTTAAAGCACATCATTATAGTTATTAATTTATAATTTTTCATTCATATGGTCTCCACCGGTGTAAATATGTGTTTCAATATTTGCAGATTTTAATGCTTTCCGAATGTTAAAGCTCAAGCTTCGTTGTAATTTTGCTAGCAGGCAGCAGTCTGGTGCTTGGCCCGTAAATTTGAACATTTCGGATGGTCAATTTTGTCCTCCAAAAAAGTCTTTTTGGGCGGATGGAGAGGATCACCTCTTGTTGTATCTTGTATGTGATTTTCACTGCTTTTGTAAATTATTATTTTGTTTTCTCTGTGGATGAAAAATAAACAATTGCATTCGCTTAGCAGTATGAATTTTGTTCATTATTCAAATTAATCATGAAACCTTTGTCTCATGTCTCATTTATAAATTGAAAGTTTGTGTAATCGGCCTGAGGTATTGCACCGATTTTCTCGTGATTGAGAGAAGTATTTCTGTGAGGTGTTTGCTATTATAAATCAATTTGGAGTAGGGTTGTAAACGAGCCAAGCTTGAGCGAGCTCAGGCTGGGGTCGTGTTCAGCTCGTTCGAAACTGCTCGTGTTCGAAATCAGCTCGTGAACTGTGTGTTCGTGTTCGGCTCAATTTAAATATTCGTGTTCGTGTTTGGCTTGAAATTAACTCGTTAAAATTAAATTTGAAAAAATAGATGTAAAATATTGGATTCGAACCTGGACCAAATATATGGAAAAAAAATCACACATATATATATATACAATATTATTATATAAAAAATATATGTAATATATTATTATATAAATAATTATATATATATATTCGAGCTAAAACGAGGCAAACACGAGCGAATAAAGAGCTGTTCGTGTTCGGCTTATTTAAAATTCGAGCTTTAAAAACTTGTTCGTTTTCGGCTCGTCTACTTAACGAAGGAGCTGAACACGAGTTGTTCGTGAACAACGAGCTTTTTTGACAGCCTACTTGGGAGGTATAAGCGGACTCATGTACCTATATGACTAATATGTTGTCGATTAGTGATTTGATGATCACAATATGTAAGTAGTGTCATTTTTTTTTTTCTTTTTTTCATGTTAATTAATTCAGAGTAAGCATAAGGTAAGATAGATCTTACAATCAAAGTAAGAGTAAGGCTTCAAAAGTAAAAAACCAAATTAGGGAACATATATGAGCATATAATTCATGTTTCGTGTGGGTTTAGAGAAGGAAGTCGAACAAGTATCGAAAAATTAAAAATAAATGTTTGATTTTGATATGAAATTGATACACTATAAAATATATGTGATATGTATAGGCTATGATGCCAAATCATTAGAAAAGAACATGACAAAAAGTTAAAAAACAGAACAAGTCAAAGGAGAAGGAGAAGGCCATCAAAAGATTTATGAAGATGGTGGAGAGATAGGAGATAGAAGCATAGTTAGTGATTAAGGCTTAGAAAAATCAAATTTGATTCAATACTCAAATCAATTATGTAATAAAGTTCTCACGATCTTCTTATATAGATTGAGTCTAGATTTTGTTATAAAAAGTCTCTAAATAGCTCAGAAATTACATAAAGGGCGAACTAGAAATATGTATAATAATTTCTAGAATATTGATATTAATTTTAGGACTCTTTTTTTATTTTTTATATTTTGATGTCAGTTTAATAATTTCCCATGAATTATGAAAATTATTTTTCAATGAGAATTATATTTGGAATTATTAATCATAAATGATATTGTGGAACTCATTCTACAAACTTCTCTAAGATCATATTGTGAAACACATTAAAGGGAAAGTATGAAGATAAAAGGTATTATGAGTTGTTTGACTTGATATTAAATTGATATAAAATAAAATGTAAGTAGTGACATGAATAGGCTCATACCAAATTGTTTTATAAAAAAGAGACGTAAGAAATCAAGACAAAAGCAAGCCTTTATCCCGCTAAGTGGGGTCAAGTACATGAATCCTTTTTTCTCCATTGCATCCCATTGAGTGTCATATTTTCATTTAATTCTAAAAAATTAAGATCATGTTTTATACAATATGCTGAAGTCTTTCTTGGTCTACATCTATCTTCTTGACATAAGTCGAATCTAAAACATTTACTCTCCTAATCGGATAATCAATTGATCGACTTTTAATGTTACCAAACCATCTAAGACGACTCTCTATAATCTTGTCCACCATTGGAGCTACATCAACCCTATCACAAATATAATAATTTAACATTTTGTCTCTAAGTGTCAAGCCACTCATTTACCTAAGCATTCTCATCTCAACAACAACTAACTTTGTTTTATGCTTCTCTTCTAAAGGCCGCCGCTCTACATCATGAAGCATTGTAGGTCTCATCACCATCTTATAAAGTTTTCCCTTCAATTTAAGCGATACTTTTCTATCACAAAATAGGCCTGAAGCATTGCTCCACTTCAACCAACCAACTTGAATTCTATCATTAACATCTCCATCTATATCACCATCACTTTGAAAAATATACCCGAGATATTTAAAGCATCCACACCTTTTAATGATTTGATCACCCATAGTTATAACTCTATCACTAGAGCTACTACTAGTAAAATTATATTCCATGTATTCAATTTTAGTTCTACTCAAACGAAGGCTTTTAGAATCCAATCTAAACCTCCATCATTCAAGTTTTTCCTGAGCTATTTCTCTAGTCTTATCCACAATAAAGATATTATCAGCGAAATATAAGTCATATCAACACCTTTCTTCTTAAGAACTCTCCCAAGATAAGCTTAAAAAAAAAAATCAATAAAAATCATATGTAAATCCGCCTTATTCTCTCTATACTTACCCATCAAACCTCTTAATAAATGTTTAGTTTCCATAGTAGACCTGCCCGATATAAATCCAAACTAATCATGAGAAATGTTTGTAACTTATTCAATTACCCTCACCCATAATTTTAAAGTATAACATATCAACTTAATTCTTCTATAATTTGCACACTCTTGTTCATCCTCTTTATTCTTAGAAATGTGACAAAAATACTCTTCCTCCACTCCTGAGACATCTTTTTAATTTTTAAAATAATATTAAAGAGTTTAGTAAGCCAAGAAACTCCCAAATCTCCTAAATATTTTCACTTTTCAATTGGGATATCATCAGGTCTTACAAATTTTCTGCTCATAGTTTTCCTTATAGCCTCCTCAGCTTCTTTTTTATTAATATGATGGCAAAAATGAAATGTTTATTATTAAAATAACTAAAGTCAATCATATTTTCAAAAACTTCATTTAAACGTTTATCAAAATAACTCACCGATCTATTTTGAACAATTTTTCTAGGAAAAACGCCTTTTGATTTTTATCTTTAATACACTTTACTTGAGTTAAATATTTACAATTCTTTTTGTTTAGCTAGTTTACACATATATTTTTCACACCCTTTAGTATCTAATATATTATAAAGATCACTAAAAATAATTTTTTAGCATCACAAATTATTCTCTTAGACACTCTATGGGTCATTTTATATTTTCCCAGTTCTGTAAGTTTTTACATTAAAATCAATTTTTATAATATAACTTCTTATATTTTATCTTTTCTTGTACAATTTTATTTGATTCTCCAAGTGCATGTTTTGTCACTTGTTTGATAGTTACTGTTACTTTATCATACATAAAATTTGCTTTTTAATGAACATTCCAAATCTTGAAATCATAAAGTTTACTCATAAAAATAAGTTTATTTGTGTCTTTTAGGTGTCCCGTTCTAATTTTATGACAACAGTTCCTAGTATTTAATTACAACTCTTCATTCTAAAATCCAGAACTAATAATCGATTTTGGGTATTTAAATTCTCACTAGGATTGAAGTATGTTATAAAGCAATAATATGTTCATCACTTTTCTTGAATAAAATATTAACAATAATAAATATATACACTAAAGAAAAATCTAATATGATTTTACTTCTTCATTAATCACTCCAAAACAGTAGCCACTATGAATATTTTTAAAATCTTCTACCACTCTGCCGACGCGTCTATTTAAATCTACACCAATAAAAATTCTTTCTTCAAGAGGAATCATTCATATTAATTCTTCTAGATCATTCCAAAATGTTTCTAAGGGACCTAAATCAAAACACACTTGAAGAGCATAAGCATTTATAATATTAAAAATCTTAGTAGCACTAGCAATCTTAAATGCTATAATTCTATTTCCAATTCTTTAAATTTTTACAATACTATCTTTCAAACCCTTATCTATAATTACACATACATCATTTCTTGTGCGACTTTATTTAAATACCAAAGTTTAAACCTAAGCTATCAATATCTTTAATCTTTTATCCAACCCATTTAGTTTCTTAAATACATAAAATATTTATCTTTGTNTTTTTAATTTTTAAAATAATATTAAAGAGTTTAGTAAGCCAAGAAACTCCCAAATCTCCTAAATATTTTCACTTTTCAATTGGGATATCATCAGGTCTTACAAATTTTCTGCTCATAGTTTTCCTTATAGCCTCCTCAGCTTCTTTTTTATTAATATGATGGCAAAAATGAAATGTTTATTATTAAAATAACTAAAGTCAATCATATTTTCAAAAACTTCATTTAAACGTTTATCAAAATAACTCACCGATCTATTTTGAACAATTTTTCTAGGAAAAACGCCTTTTGATTTTTATCTTTGATACACTTTACTTGAGTTAAATATTTACAATTCTTTTTGTTTAGCTAGTTTACACATATATTTTTCACACCCTTTAGTATCTAATATATTATTAAGATCAATAAAAATAAAATTTTTAGCGTCACAAATTACGCTCTTAGACACCCTACGGGTCATTTTATATTTTTCCCAGTTATTTAAGTTTTTACATTAAAATCAATTTTTATAACATAACTTCTTATATTTTATCTTTTCAATTTAATCTAATTTTTATAACATAACTTCTTATCAATTTTTATAACATAACTTCTTATATTTAAGTTTGATAGTTACTGTTACTTTATTCCACATAAAATTTGCTTTTTAATGAACATTCCAAACCTTGAAATCATAAAGTTTACTCATAAAAATAAGTTTATTTGTGTCTTTTAGGTGCCCCGTTCTAATTCTATAACAATAGTTCCTAATATTTATTTTACAACTCTTCATTCTAAAATCCAAAACTAAGAATCGATTTTGGGCATTTAAATTCTCACTAGGAATGAAGTATGTTATAAAGCAATAATATGTTCATCATTTTTTCTTGAATAAAGTATTAACAATAATAAAATCATACACTAAAGCAAAATCTAATATGGTTTTACTTCTTCATTAATCACTCCAAAGCAGTAGCCACTATGAATATTTTTAAAATCTTCTACCACTCTGCCGACGCGTCCATTTAAATCTACTCCGATAAAAATTCTTTCTTCAAGAGGAATTATCTGTATTAATTCTTCTAGATCATTCCAAAATGTTTCTTAAGGACATAGATCAAAACACACTTGAAGAGCATAAACATTTATAATATTAAAAATCTTAGTAGCACTAACAATCTTAAATGTTATAATTCTATTTCCAATTCTTTAAATTTTTTCAAACCCTTATCTATAATTACACATACACCATTTCTTGTGCGACTTTATTTGAATACCAAAGTTTAAACCTAAGCTATCAAGATCCTTAATCTTTTCTCCAACCCATTTAGTTTCTTAAATACATAAAATATTTATCTTTGCATGAATCATACTATCAACTAATTCCATTAATTTACCTATGAGAGTACCTATATTCCAAAATCTCATCTTAATATTAGTTTCATGAGCCAACTTCTTTACATGCATCCTTTTGTAATGTGAGAACTCTTGCTTATTTGACACTACAGCCGAGCATCGGTGTAGCAGCTCTTGCACACTTTTCACTATATTCTTGTCATACAGTGTATCACTTCCAGATAATGCCTTAACATTTACACAATGATTTAAAAGATTTATGTCAAGATTTTTTTGACAAATTTTACGTTGTCTGTCGATTACCTAACACAACCCTCAACTTTTCACATCCAGGGTTTGGGACCCGACAAAGAATCAAGGCATTAAAAAAAAGGATGAAAGAGAGCAAAAATATGAGGTAGAGAAAAATAACCCAGTGATGAAAATTGATCTCATGAAATGTGTGTGTGTGTGCATTATAGGTGGAATCACTATTTATTATCAAGAAGTCCTCAATTTCATAAAAAAATAGAAAATTTCTTTGTAAATTGTACTAAATATAATAAACCTAAAAGACTAAAATAGTTCTAGGATTATTTGATTATAGCCTAATGTCTTCATCATGAGAATTGCATCAACTAATGCATTAATAGATGTTGAAATTTTTGTGAAGTGTTATAATATTTTAATTCAATGTCCTTGTTAATGCTTTGGATGATTTAGAGGTCTTGTAAAAACATTGAAATGCATTAGAGAGCGTTATAAGACAAACACACTCATGCTAAGCCACATGAATTAGAAATTAAATAGGATTGAGGCTCTAATAATTGTATCTCTTTGCTTAGATCAAAAGATAAGCCTACTTGCCTAACTCTAGTAGACTAATGCACATTTAAAAAACTATATTAGGCACAAACCCCACTAGTAAATATAGGACCTACCAATTCACATTAGTCTAAGCCCTATTTGTGAGGTTCTATTTGGATGATATAATAATAAAGGATGTTATTATTATTAGTATTTAGATAGTACATATATGGATAGTGCACATATGACATCTTATTCATGCAAGAACTTAAAATAATGATATTTGATGTGATATAAATAAAAATGTGTGGTATATAGGGTTGTCCAAACAGTTCGTTGTTCGAGAATAGCTTCTGTTCTACTTGTTGAGAAACTCGTGTTCGATTTATTCACTACGAAACAAACACGAACACTTTTTTGGTGCTTGATATGTAAACGACCCAAACAGATTTGTTCGTTCGTGTTCCGCTCGTTTTGGTTAGAAATACTACTTATTATATATATATATATNAGAGTAATAATTTAGCGTCTTAGTGTTGGATAAAAATACACACACATAGATAATAGGGAAGTAAGAAGGAAAATACACCACAATTTTTTACGTGAAAACCCCTAGAACCAATTCTAGAGACTAGCCTTCACATAGAACTAATCATAAACATAAGCATCCTCGTCCCGACAACTTCTAACTAGATAACTTTCACACATTTGAACAAATTCTGAAAAAAAAAATATCTCACATGATGTCGCTAGAGCGTTCACTTCATCGTCCAATGAGAAATCCAGTTTTCATTCTCAAAATGGAAATTCACTTAAGACATTATGTTCTGTAATGTCATGAACAAGAGCGCTTATTTCATCCGGAGACCGCAAGCAGAGCTGCAAGCGGAGTCGAATGCAAGCTCGCCGTATGGAATTTTGTGACCCTCCGCAGCAGAAGGTAAAATAAATTAATTAAGACAGGCGACCCGATCAGTCCAAAACCTGACCCCGCCCAAGACAAGCAAAAGTGACTTTTTGGCAGTAATATAACACAGATATGTGTTATTTCACCGTCACGGGTATTTAACAACGCATTATTTATCAAAAATCTTGTGTTATACTTTAATTAAACCGCATTATTTTCAGAATAATTCATATAATAATTCATATACTATGATATATTACTTAATTTATATATTACTTATATAAATTGATATATTACTTATATAAATTTATGCTTAATTTATATATTTACCTAATTTTGCGGTTAAACTACCGCCTATAACGCCGGTAGGTGATATTCCGCCTCCTATAACGCGGGTGGGTGTTATTCCACCTCCTATAACGCCTCCCCTTGTTATTTCGCTGAGGTATAACACATGGGGAACATTCTCTATGTGTTATACTACTGTAATATAATACATATCCGTGTTATTCCGCCGTCACGGTATATAATAATGCGTTATTTATCGAAAACTTTGTGTTGTATTTTAATTAAACTGCATTATTTTTTAAATAATCTTGTTATACTGCAATATATACATGTTATATTGAGAATACATGTGTTATTACGAATTATTGACGTGTTATTTAGCAGAATTTAAGTGTTATACCGCATTATTGTTGCGTTATTGTTCAAAATTCAAGTGCTATACCAAGTTTAAGTTGTTATAACGAGTTCAAAATTCAATTTTATCATGTTATATGACTTTATAACCCGAATGGAGTACCATCACCAGGCATCCGATTGGAGAACCACTGTCGTCGAAGACAAACCGCCGTCCAAAGTGCCAAAGAAAGCCGGAAAAGCCGAAGGATGAAGAGGCCCGAAGACGAAGGAGGAAGAAGTCGAATGCGAACTGACGAAAGGCTCCAAAAACGCCGAATCTAACGTAAATTAAGTTTTCGTCTGTTTCGAGATTTAATTTGGGCCGAGTTCACGATAAGCGCACCAATTAAATTTCCCGTGTTGATTCAGGTCGGGTCAAAGCTTCTTTTTTAATTTTTATATGTTGTGGGATCCATGTCCACTTGTACTTCACTCATTGGACTCCGCAAGCAACTCACCTTGCGGAGTCCCGAGGCAATAAAAATTCCATGAACAAAAATGTTTGAAGTACATTTCCATTTTGGAATGGAAATTGAATTTCTCATTGTATGATGAAGTGGAGACTCTTAAAACATCATATGAAATATATCTATGTGAATGTTAGTATAGCTACAGTGGTATACAATATTAAAAAGAATTGCCCTAATGGATTGTAAATCAATGTTTGACAAATAATGATCTTTGATAGAATTAATAGTGGCCNATAGATAATAGGGAAGTAAGAAGGAAAATACACCACAATTTTTTACGTGAAAACCCCTAGAACCAATTCTAGGGACTAGCCTTCACATAGAACTAATCATAAACATAAGCATCCTCGTCCCGACAACTTCTAACTCGATCACTTTCACACATTTGAACAAATTCTGAAAAAAAAAAAATCTCATATGATATAGCCAGAGAGTTCACTTCATCATCCAATGAGAAATCTAGTTTTCATTTCCAAAATGGAAATTCACTTGTGGCATTATGTTCTGCAATGTCATGAACAAGAGCGCTTATTTCATCCGGAGACCGCAGGCAGAGCTGCAGGCCGAGTCGGATGCAAGCTCGCCATGTGGAATTCTGTGACCCACCGCAGCAAATGGTGAAATAAATTAATTAAGACAGGCGACCCGGCCCGTCCGAAACCCGACCCCACCCAAGTCAAGAAAAAGTGACTTTTTGGCAGTAATATAACACAGATACGTGTTATTTCACCGTCACAGGTATTTAACATCGCGTTATTTATAAAAAAATCTTGTGTTATACTTTAATTAAACCGCATTATTTTCAGAATAATTCCTATAATAATTCATATATTGTGATATATTACTTAATTTATATATTACTTATATAAATTGATATATTACTTATATAAATTTATACTTAATTTATATATTTACCTAATTTTGCGGTTAAACTGCCGCTTATAACGCTGGTAGGTGATATTTCACCTCCTATAACGCGGGTGGGCGTTATTCCACCTCCTATAACGCCTCCCCTTGTTATTCCGCTGAGGTATAACACATGGGGAATATTCTCTATGTGTTATACTACCGTAATATAACACATATACGTGTTATTCTGCCGTCACGGTATATAATAATGCATTATTTATCGAAAACTTTGTGTTATATTTTAATTAAACCGCATTATTTTTTAAATAATCTTGTTATACTGCAATATATACATGTTATATTGAGAATACATGTGTTATTAGGAATTATTGACGTGTTATTTAGTAGAATTTAAGTGTTATACCGCATTATTGTTGCATTATTGTTCAAAATTTAAGTGTTATACCAAGTTTAAGTTGTTATAACGAGTTCAAAATTCAATTTTATCATGTTATATGACTTTATAACCTGAATGGAGTATCATCACCAGCCATCCGAATGGAGAACCACTGTCGTCGAAGACAAACCGCCGTCCAAAGTGCCAAAGAAAGCCGGAAAAGCTGAAGGATGAAGAGGCCCGAAGACGAAGGAGGAAGAAGTCGAATGCGAACTGACGAAAGGCTCCAAATACGCCGAATCTAACATAAATTAAGTTTTTGTCTGTTTCGAGATTTAATTCGGGCCGAGTTCACGATAAGCGCACCTATTAAATTTCCCGTGTTGATTCAGGCCGGGTCAAAGCTTCTTTTTTAATTTTTTTATGTTGTGGGATCCAATTCCACTTGTACTTCACTCATTGGACTCTGCAATCAACTCACCTTGCGGAGTCCTGAGGCAATAAAAATTCTATGAACAAAAATGTTTGAAGTACATTTCCATTTTGAAATGGAAATTGAATTTCTCATTGTATAATGAAGTGGAGACTCTTAAAACATCATATGAAATATATCTATGTGAATGCTAGTATAGCTACAGTGGTATACAATATTAGAAAGAATTGCCCTAATGGATTGTAAATCAATGTTTGACAAATAATGATCTTTGATGGAATTAATAGTGGCTAATATGTCAAATGATCCAACATAGTAGATTTAATTTTTCATATGTAAAATTGTTTGTTATCATAGTTACTCCAAACCTTGCATGAGTTTATTTCTTTTGCATTTTATTTTCTAAATCNATGTCAAATGATCCAACATAGTAGATTTAATTTTTCATATGTAAAATTGTTTGTTATCATAGTTACTCCAAAGCTTGCATGAATTTATTTCTTTTGCATTTTATTTTCTAAATAGAAAGCTAATTATAGCACTAAGCATACTCGTCGTCATAAACCCCATATGCGATTGACTACACACCTGGAAATATCTTTTTATAAGAAAATATCTCATATGATGTAAGAGTTTTCACTGCATTCTCAAGTGCGAAGTATAATTTTTAAAGACAGAATAAAAATTCACATCAAAATCTAAGTTGTCAGTTCCAAAATAGAAATTTACTTCGAAATCTAATTCTCCATTGTTAAAATAAGAACTCTGATAAGGAAATTTAGGTTTTGATGTAAATTTTTATCTTGGAATTACAAATTAGATTTTGAAGTGGATTTTTATTCTGGTTGTTGAAATTATACTTCACACAAGAAGATATAATGAAAAATCTTACATCATATGAAATATTTTCTTCTAAGAATATATTTCCAAGTGTGCAGTCAATTGCGTAAGTTTCTGCGGTGATGAGAGTATTTAATTCGATGATTGGTTTTACAGTTGAAAATAAAGTATGAAACAAATATGCCCGTGATAGGGTTGGAGTAGCTGCAAATGCAAACAATATTAGAAACAATATTAGCTGCAAATGCAAACAATGTTTGAGTTTATGATTGACTTTTCACTTAGAGACTAAATAAGAAACAAATATATCTGTGAGAAGGCTGGTGTAGCTACAGTGGCAATGTTCGACCATTTAATAATCTTCAACAAAGAGATGATGTAGGTTCCAAATAAATCTACAAAAAAATTTTAGCTTGTACCTTAGCATATTAATTTCAACTCGAGCATNAAGTTGTCAGTTCCAAAATAGAAATTTACTTCGAAATCTAATTCTCCATTGTTAAAATAAGAACTCTGATAATGAAATTTAGGTTTTGATGTAAATTTTTATCTTGGAACTTACAATTTAGATTTCGAAGTGAATTTTTATTCTGGTTGTTGAAATTATACTTCACACAAGAAGATATAATGAAAAATCTTACATCATATGAAATATTTTCTTCTAAGAACATATTTCCAGGTGTGCAGTCAATTGTGTAAGGTTCTGCGGTGATGAGAATATTTAATTCGATGATTGGTTTTACAGTTGAAAATAAAGTACGAAACAAATATGCCCGTGATAGGGCTGGAGTAGCTGCAAATGCAAACAATATTAGAAACAATATTAGCTGCAAATGCAAACAATGTTTGAGTTGGCTTTTCACTTAGAGACTAAATAAGAAACAAATATATCTGTGAGAGGGCTTGTGTAGCTGCAGTGGCAATGTTCGACCATTTAATAATCTTCAACAAAAAGATGATGTATGTTCCAAATAAATCTGCTAAAAAATTTTAGCTTGTACCTTAGCATGTTAATTTCAACTCGAGTTACATGTGCGACTCAAACTTAGATTTAATTTCAAATTGATTATCTTTTTTCAAACTAAATCATATTCTGGATTTGGCACGTACCTCAAAATTTAATAATTTCGGATTTGTAGGATTCATTAAAACCTATTCAAATTAAATCTGACTTTCAACTGAATAACCCCTTAATTACATAATATGAATTCAATAGTTTCTCGTGACTCATAAAGATAACAAGATTCAACACTCTCTACCCTTCAAAATTTTTTCTTTATATATCTCATTCGTNATTTGTAGGATTCATTAAAACCTATTCAAATTAAATCTGACTTTCAACTGAATAACCCCTTAATTACATAATCTGAATTCAATATCTTCTCGTGACTCATAAAGATAACAAGATTCAACACTCTCTACCCTTCAAAATCTTTTCTTTATATATCTCATCCGTACGTAATGGTGGACAGAATTTCACATTTGAACTGTATATCATAATTCTAAACGTTAAACATCAGAGCACAAGCCCCAGCACACAGTACGCCTCAGTCCACATGTAGGAACTGCCTACCTGCCTACTCCCTCCTCTCCCTCCTCTCCCTCCAACCAAAAAGTTGCACAGCGCCGCCGCTAAACGCCACCATTCACGAGCCATCGCCGACTCTGTCTGCAGCCCACCACGCCGCTCGCCAAAAAATGATTTGAATAATCCCAAACCCACGTTAAATCCAACAAGCCGATATGCAGATCACGTGGCAAGATCATATCACATGATGAATCCATTAATCAAAAGCTTAAAACAAATTATTTCAGTCCATGAGACCAAAACATCTCCTTTCTCCGCAGTCAAAGATGCTCTGTTCTCAAACTATTCTAAAATTCTGGCCGTTAAACTATATATAAAATCATATATNCCGCAGTCAAAGATGCTCTGTTCTCAAACTATTCTAAAATTCTGGCCGTTAAACTATATATAAAATCATATAGATAACATGTGAAAGAAAGCAGCTCAAAAAACACGTCTTTTTTAAATGAGAAAGTTTTTACAGCGAGTTGCCACCGCGGCTCTTCTTCTTCCATTAATGGTGGTTATGCTATTGGTTCGGAGAGAACAGAACAGTTACAGAGTTGAAGGTAGGAAGCTTCTGGTCATGGAGATTCCTTCACGGGAAGTGAGTTTTATCTCCTCTCATTCAGAAAAGGATGGGAAGGTGAAGCCGAGGAGGCAGGCAGGAGTAAGCTTTCGGTCGATTCCGCCTTCAAACTCCAACCCCATACAGAACAAGTAAGATTTATAGTTGATTAAAAATATAAATTCATCATTTATTTGCATTGTTCAATCCCTATCATAATCAGAAAATATCACGTCCAAATAATCAGATGTGCAGACGACAACATGAATCACACTGCACATTGTTTATAATGACATGTTATGATCTACGCCGTCTGAACATTTATTGTCACCTCTACATAACAGATGTACCATTTTTTCATGCTAGAATGTTTTTCTTTTTTTGAGCATTTTTTTTTAAATATGATTTACATTTTGCAATGCGTGCTGCTGCACTGCTTTAAAATCGTGTTACCGTAAACTTGCAGGTCGCGGCCACACATTGGAGGCACAGGGAAAAAGCTTGGGTGAGAAGGATCTGAATTGGAGAGTTCAAAAAGTTGGCCTAGCTCATCTTTGTTCTCTTTATGCCTGTTCTTTAGGTAAAAAATTTGCGTACATAAGACAGTACGCAGAGCTGCGTACGTCTGTAACTTGCAAACAGGTTACAGGGAGGAATTCAGGAGGTTATAACCGCGTTATACACCCTGTAACCTCCCTGTAACCTATCTATATATGAAAACAGAAGCACGCAGAAGCGCGAAACTTACTCGAAGGTACAAGTAGGTTACAGGGTGTATAACGCGGTTATAACCTCCTGAAATTCTCTATGTAACATGTTTGCAGGTTACAGACGTACGCAGCTCTGCGTACGTCTTATGTTCGCAAATTTTTTCCGTTCTTTAGGGTTGAAAGCTATATATATATATATATATATATA
>JXCR01147013.1:298407-339217 GCA_002079205.1 Phalaenopsis hybrid cultivar | reverse complement strand
ATATATATATATATATAACACCCAAGAATGTAGCCTTTTATTTATATTGTTATCCTTCTTAGCTCAACAAATGTTCATTTATTTGTTAAAAAGAGCTTCTCTATGAGGCCTAAAATGGATAGACTTTTTAAAATACATATGAGAAGTGCTCATAATTAAGTATGGAGAAAATGTGAAGACTTAAGGTGCGTTTGGGGCAGTTTATTGTTGTGTTTAGCGTTTTGAAAACGCCAAATTTCTGTTTGGTTCAAGTATTCATCCGTCGATTTGAAGACGACGATTATGTTTTATTAAAGAAAGCGGGCCGCTGGATCGACCCCGCGTTTCGCTTCGAAGAACCACGTTTGATCATCAACTACCTCCTTTGCCTTTCTCCCTCGTGCGATCGCGCTTGTGCTAGGCTGGTTCTCCATCACCCCTCTCCCTCTCTTCTCCATTGGTTCTTCCTATCATTCATCTGGTATCTCACAATATTATTCCTATATGTTTAATTTATGTAGTTCTCCTTTCGCTTCACTCGTTTGCCCTCCTTTAATTCTCCTCAACCCTTTTTGCGCTTTTTCTCTTATGTGGCTCACGAAGGAGAGGAGAGAGAGAGGAAAGAGAGATCTTTCTTGTAATTGAAGTGCTGATATATCTTAGTAATCCTCAAAGCAATAAAATCATTTGCAGTTCCATGGATGTAGTCAATTTGTCGAATCACGTAAATTTGTGTGTCTGCTAATTTCTTTTTTGCAAATTTTCTCATTTCAATTTTTCATTTTATTGTCGTCGTTTTTCCCGACAGTAATAGGTTCTTAAAATATGTAAGTGTACATTAACATTATTTTCACTAAACAATCATTTCATGCATTCAACATCACAGCAGTACAAAACATCATCTAAAAATAACATAGCACAAAGCAATGGTGCAGTCCAGGGAGGCCAATCTTGTCGTTTATAAAGAAATCAGTTCATGATGACTAATTGAAGAATTTGGGGCCTTTTACTGAAGGTCGATTGTGACATTTCCACAATTTTAAATGGGCGATGCTATACGTGCCGAATTTGTCCCATAAAATTATTATTTTATTTTTTAACCCAGAAAGTCTGTGTGGGGAGGTATTTTGATCATGTTTGTTTGAGTTTTTTTCTTAATTAATTTAAAATGGAAATTACATATATACCACTCAATTCTCATGTATTTGCCTATCTCAAACCTAAAATTTGCTTTTTTACATTTCTACCATGCTATTCTTCGACATCATATCAAAAACATCACTATTTTGAGTTTTAAAAATGAAGTACATTTTTTCATACATAAATAAGGTGGCATGCATGCATGNTCAAGTTGGCTCTATCAAATTGAAGCCTGCTAAAATTGACTCAAAGAGCAAACCGAGCCAAAAATTGAGCTTTTGTATGAACTCAAATCGTTCGATTCAAACTAGATTTGAGCCAAAAACTAATTCAATCTTTGAAAGATTTTGATATTCGAACTAAAATTTTAGCCCTATCTGTGATAGACTTGGGATGTGAGTTTAACCGTAATTAAACATATTAAAACTAAGGATTGCCCTTTTTTGATATATACACTCCATAATTTGTATGCTAATGTGACATCTTCTTCTAAAATTACTGTGGATTTCAGTTTGCAGTATAACTTACAGGAACTAAACCATTACTTTGTTTGCAAGTCAGCTCCTACATTTTCTAACCAGGCTACTACTCCACTGATAGTGGGCCTCTTGAGTGGATTTTCATTAACACACATGCAAGCTATATCCAAAACCTTCAGCATTTGCTTATCAAACCCCTTTCCTTTTAGCTGGAGATCAAAAACCTGATCCTGCTTCCCTTGAGATCTCATTTTTCTCACCCAAACCACAAGTTCTGCAAACTCCTTGGGCTTGAAAAGCTCAACTGGACGCCTTCCAGTGAGAAGCTCTAAAAGTACAACACCGAAGCTGTAGATGTCCCCTCTCAACGTGGCAACCCATGTTTGTCCATACTCTGGGGGAATGTAGCCTAAGGTACCAACTAGCTCGGTCGTCACATGTGTGTTGTATGGAAGGATCAAGCGTGATAAGCCAAAATCTGCAACATGTGCCTCAAAGTGTTCATCAAGAAGAATATTACTGGACTTGATATCTCTATGAACAATATGTGGTTGGCAGATCTCATGGATGTAGCGCAGGCCTTGGCTTGTTCCCTGTGCAATTTTTAGCCTTGTAGGCCAATCTAGCATTAAAGTGCCATTTACCATCTCATGTAGCCAGTAATCTAAGCTGCCATTCTCCATATATGAATAGATAAGTAGCCATGAGCTTCCATGCATACAGTAACCTTGCAGGGACACCAGGTTTTTGTGTTGGGCCCTGGAAAGAGCGTCTACCTCTGCTCTGAATTCCCTTTCCATGAGGCACATGTCACTGGACAATTTCTTGATTGCTAGCTTGGAGCCATCTGCCACTGTGGCCTTGTAAACCATCCCAAATCCCCCTGAACCAATTATGTTTTCCTGGTCGAAATTATTTGTAGCCTTCAAGATGTCAGACATAGAAAGGTTGTTCTTGGCTGAGTCTACTGGATTTGGCATCATGACCAAGACGGAGTCATCAGATGGAAGGCTGGATAATGAGCTTACAGATGTTGCAATAAACTTTACCTTATTAGTACGAGCATACTTTCTTTTCTGTGCATTTATTATGTACAGTATGGTGAAAGCAGACATGATTAGGATGAAAGCCCCACCAAAACAGATGGCAAATGTCATACCAATGAGGAGTTTTTTGCTCATATGTTTTGTTGGAGAATCATCATTTCCTGAATGGTTGGAGCAATGATTGAGGAGAATTGCTCCACACAGTCTAGGATTTCCTTCATAGCTGGAGAGTGGAAATAAATCAAACTGACCGCCAGATGGTATTGGCCCCTCTAAATTATTGTTGGACACATTGAATGACGCCAGGAAGTGTAGGCTGTTCAGCTTGGAAGGAATCTCTCCATTGAGTTGGTTTGTGGAGAGGTCCAGTTTTTCTAAGTTGGTGAGGTTGCAAATTTCCACTGGGATGTTTCCGGAGAAATTGTTGTGGCTAAGGTCAAGTACATGAAGATTTTTCAGCTGACCAATTTGTGGGAGTATCAAGCCGTGGAGAGTATTGTTTTGAAGATATATTGCTGGCGGAAGCTCTGCCAACTGATTGTACTGCAGACCTGATCCATTAGCAGGTTTGATAAAGACTGGAAACTGTAGAATACCTTGATTTATTCGGGATTCAAATTGATCCATCGTCAATGCATGAAGTCCTGTAAGTTCTGGTGGGATCTCTCCAGAGAGAAGGTTCCCTGACAGATCTAGATAGAAGAGGTAAGGCAAGGAGCCCAACCAGGCGGGAACTGGACCTGTGAGCTGATTTCCTGATAAATCCAGCGCCAAGAGGTTGCTGAGGTTGGATAACCAGAGAGGAACTTGGCCAGTCAGCTGGCAGCCACCCAGACCCAGGACTTGAAGATTCTGAAAGTACCTGCCCGCCCATTCTGTATTTGTAGGTATGGCTTCTCTAACGAAGTTCTTTGAGAGGATTATGGCTGTAAGGTTCTTGCAATCTTTAAGTATCTGGAGCGCAGTTGTGATGTTTCTGAGCCCATCTCCAGAAAGTGAAAGGTAGGTTAGGGCTTGCATATTCACCATTGCTGGATCTATCTCTCCTCTCAGCGAATTCTTAGCCAGACGTAGTGCTTTAAGAGATTTCAATGAGAACAAGCTTGTTGGTATATCTCCTGTGAACTCATTATTCCCTAAATCAAGCATGTTAAGATTGGAGAGACCAGAAAAGTTAACTGCAGCCAATTCACCACTGAGATTGTTAAACCTGAGATTCAGAATCTTGAGGTTGGTGCAGCTGGCTAATTCTGGAGGCAGCGCTCCGCTTAGTTGATTCCCATATAAGACAATCTGCTCCAAAGATGTCATCTGACTGATTGAGGCTGGAAGCTTTCCACTTAGCTGATTACAGCTAAGGTCAAGGAATTCCAGATTTACGAGTTTGGTAATAAGTTTGCCATCAATATTCCCCGAGAGTTGGTTGAAAGGTAACGAAAGGTGATGCATAGAGGTCATATCGAACAAATCCTGCGGAATTGGCCCTGAAAGATTATTGTTGCCTGCTTGAAGTTCTGTCAGTAGCAAACAACTGCCTAATCCTGTGGGAATGTCAAGACTGAATTGGTTGTGAGACAAGTCCATTGATCTGAGAACAGGAGATAGACTGCAGATATAGGATGGAAATAAGCCATAAAAGTTGTTATTGCTAACGTTTACTGCAGCAAGAGATCCAGCAAGACTTCCCAGAGAAGGGAAAGGGCCAGTGAAAGAGTTGCTTGACAGGTTAAAAACCTGCAAGGAGAATTTGTTTCCCATAGGTGATATTGATAATTGACCGGAGAGACGGTTGAAGCTGACATCCAAGATGATGAGGCTTGGTGATGACAGAATTTCAGTAGGCAGGTTGCCTGTGAGCCGATTATACGAGACATTTAGCTTAGTGAGATGAGGCAAACCTGCAAGAGAACTGGAGAGGCTTCCTCCAAGGCCTTCGAGTGGTAAAGAAACTTCAGTAACCAATCCGTTTTGATCACATGAGATTCCTTCCCATTCACAACAGTCTTTACTTGTAACCCAAGAGCTGAGGCTACTGTTATTGAAGCTAAAGGTAAGTTTTGATTGAAATTGTAGTAGAGAGTCCCTCTCTGATGGCGAGCAGCCATTATGGGGAATAGGAAGTAATAGGAGAATGATAAGGATAAGGTGGGAGAGAAAGAAGACATAGAAGCTGCTCCTCCTGCTGTTTAAGTTCTGCAGATTAGTAACCAAGATCATGATTTGTTACGCAGATAAAGATAATAGTACGAAGAAGGTATCCTCTCCCTCTCCTTCTCTCTTCTTCGGGTGCTTAAAATGGCGTGTAATTGCTGCTTTGTCTCTCCTACCGTTCTTTGTTGAAGGAAAGGAAGAAGGGAGCCATGCGTTGACATATTGAGAAAGGTTGAGGGAGAATGACTACAATATGAACAGAATTAGTAGGATAATGTATTTATTTCGTCAGCAATTGAGGATTTATATTTGTTGATGAACCTACTCATTGAAGAATATCAGAGTAATTATCCTTGTTGATCAAGGCTTCGTAGACTTTTTTTTTTCCTTGTTTTGTGATTTCTGATTTGATTTCTTTTCGTTGTGTGTTGGCAGCTTGAAAGGAGATCGTGAAGTCTGAAAGCGAGAGGAGTTGAGTTGAAGAAGGTGAAGAGGCCTGTGCTGGGACGCAACAGCTGGAGGATCAGTTGTGCTAGTCCCTCTCAGGTGAGCGCTCCATGGTAGGTGAAATTCTTGAAACAATCTTTTTTAATAATTATGTTTATAACAACTCGCTGAACTGATAGCATCTAGGGCGACTTGGGCTATTTTAATTTTTTTTTTTTTTGGGTAATTTTTTGTCAAAGAATCTATTTTATATGTTTGTTTAAAAAGATTTGACTCGTTTGGATGCAGGAACTATGCTAAATTTAAAAAAAAAAGTGAAATAGCCGGAAATTTACATTACATATCACCTAATTCTTATTCATTTATATATTTGTTGAGACTTAGAACTTATTTAGGGTCCTATTGGTAAAAAGGCAATATTGAAGAATTCTACGGGTTTATTTGTAAAATACTGTAATAACATGTTTAAGCCCATGTTATGAATGTACAGATTTGACTTTGAGAGCAAATTTTCAATTTGGCATTAGAGTTTTAGTTGTTTGTTGCTTGATTTCTCTTCCTTCGGCGTAGTCCCCGTGGAGCAGCGGGCGAACTGCTCGATTCGGTCGAGATTGGCGTATAGATACCCGGATCAACGTAAAGTGACCCAAAAGTCCCAGTTTTCCTGGTATCCGGTCGTGATTGACATACAGATGTCTAGATCAGCATAAAGAGACCCGAAACTCCTAGTTTTTCGCTTTGATCCTTCAAAGCAATTGCTGTTAGAGCTAACAGAGGCTTCATACGCAGGGAGGCGGGAGCTGCTTCGGTGGTATTTCATACACAATCCCATCGTTGCCTTCTAGGGGGCTTTAGCTGTGAGAGATGATGTGGAATCGTGACACACGGAGGTAGGGCATGTGTGATATTGCGTGCAGCTTGGGAGTGAGGAAGGCAACGAAGTAGAGCCTGTTTCTGGAGTTCCACTCGACTACAAGGAAGCAAAGGATCAAAGCTATTGCGATTTTGCGTGCAAGATAGAGAGGTTGCGGCTTTGTGCAAGCTAAGGCAAAGCAGATCGCATGAACTTGCAAGAGGAAGTTATGTGTGATTTGAGTGATCAAGACTTGCATTCTTGTGGTTGAGGATGTCAGAGACGGAGATAGTGTAGGAGTTAAAAGATTGGAACTTCCCAGGAAGATAGATCCTGAATTACTGAAGGTCTTGGTCAAACTCATACAGAGAGATAGTGTCTCGATGAGAACCGGTACCTCAACAGGTACTCCAACATAGGTGATGCTAGATCTCTCTCATGTGTATTTGAAACTTGATGGACCAACCAAATATTTAAGTTAGTTAAGTGGATCAAGGCTGCTCTAGTAAGGAAAAGACTATAGGCATATTTGACGAGGGTCGAGCTAAAGAGTGACAGTGTTGAGAGGGATGAGTGGAGAACCACACATGCCTTGCTTTACACCTGGCTACTCAACTCGATGGTTTTCTTGCTTGCCTCATCAGTAGATGACATTCGAAAGGTGTCCGACATCTGAGCGAAGCAGAAGATCTATCCTATAGCTGAGAACTACACGAGGGTGTTCCAAATTCAGTGTGAGATAGAGAAAGTGATTCAGGGTGATAGATCGATTCATAAGTACTCCATAGTGCTAGAGTGGTTGTAGGCAGATCTTGATCTCTTTTCACCGATGTCGAGCTATGGCGATCCGAAGTGCAAAAAAGGGGAGATTTTTACATAGATGAGAACTATGCAATTTATGGACCATCTGAACCCGATCTTTGATTAGAGGAGATCAGACATTTTTGCTCGAGAGACTATCCCCTTTATTGGATGAGGTCATTGCTACGATGATACAAGAGGAGAGTCGCATGAGGCCACACTCTGAGCTGAGTGGACTTCCGGGTATGCGATCAACTTTAATTGACTTGAGCTCAAGTATGATAGGTGTTCATGAAGAGACTCGCAAGTGCTACAATTGTGGTGAAGTTGAGCATTTGAGCAAGATTTGTCTGCGGCCACCTAAGAGAGACAGGTGAATGAATAAGGTGGAGGCTGTGGTCGTAGTTGTGGTGGTCGAAAAGGTGGAAAAGGGGGTTACTAGGAAAATATGATAGTAACAAAGGAGGGAGAAACATGTGTAATATTTCCAATGATGATTATGAGTGTCTAAAGTTATTGAAGATGAAACAAAAAGCAGTTGTGGATGAGGCTGAGGAGGCTTCCAATCAGTCGTCATTAATATGAAACATTGTCACTTATGCTTACTCTGACAAAGGAGTCTGTAACACATGATCTTTCCGTTATTACCATCATAGGATCATCAAAATGAATGGTAGATTATTGTGCATTTAGACATGTGACATGTGTTATTAGAGAGTTTTCTTTTTATAGTCCCCTAACAAACTAGAGAGTATCCAGACTGCTGATGATACGATACAACCTGTAGCTAGTAAGAGTACAGTAAGGATATCAATTATATGACTTTGTCCAATATTTTGCATGCTCTTTTTCCAGTGAATTTTTTCTTCATTAGTGTTATTATTTTTCAACTAAAATGTCATTCTTTTTACATTCATAAGGTGGTCTTCTGACACACATGAAAAATGTGCTAATTTTTATATACATTTTTTGCTAATTTTTAATGATATTGCACTTTAAAGGAAGATATTTTGCATGTTTTTTGTTTCAGGTACAAGAGATGAAATTTTAGAGAAAAAAGAGCAAAAACAGAGCAAAATGGGGTCAATGGAGCAATGTAGCATAAAGTAAACTGGTGCCTAGGTGTCAAACCCTATACGTGGAAACAGAGAGCCTGACGACATGTTGTCAGGATCTGACGCCTAAGCGCCAGGTAGTTATATAGACTTAGAGAAGGCTGGCGCTTAGGCGCCACAGTTAGGCGCCTAGGGCCAGAATCACTTTTCTTCTAAATACATTGAATTTGGACGGATTTTGAAGGACATCTAAAGTGACTCTTGGGGATTTCAAAGCTTATTTAAAAGGGGACTTAGGAAGAGAAAAGAGGCTTTTGGTTGGAGGTTGTTTTGGGGCTCTTGGATGTTGTTTTGGGGCTCTTGGTTTGTTGTTGGTGGGTTGTGAGAGTCTTTTGTTGTGTGTGTGTGTGTGCGTCTCTTGGAGTGAAATTGTAAGGAGAGTTGAGAATTCATCGAAGGAACTCCATAGAATTTGCTTTGGGGAGAAGTTTAAGACAAGTACTTTGTTTTTTTGTTTGAGTTATGTTTTACTAAGTAAACTTCAATTTTAATATTAATCATGTTTTGTTGTGTTATCCCCATGAAATCTGAGTAGTTTTCTTTATCTTTCTCATTGCAATAAGAAATAATCTTGTGTAGGATTATAATTGTTTAAGATTTCTCTTATGTCATATTTGTGATGATTCATTACTTCGTACTTAATTTACATAATTAATTTGGTCAGTTGATTTGTTAATACTTGTTGTGAATCCATAGTGACCCGGGAAGTCTATGCATTCCTCAACTAGTAAGAGTCACATCTAGTGGGTGATAATGTAGTCCATAGGTTAGTGAAAATAAATAGGAAGATAAGTTTTGATGAGTGTAAATTGGTGATTTTAGGGTGGCATACTAGAACCTTAACTAATTTGATCTTGAGTTTGGAACTTAAGGCTAGGTTAGTCTAAAAATTGTGGGCACAATGGGTAATCTAGAGTGACAGACTACAACCTAGTGGGTGATAAGGTAGTCCATATGTTAGTGCAAATAGATGGGAATATAAGTTTTGATGAGTGTAAATTGATAATTCTAGGGTGGTAGACTAAAACATTAACCAATTTGATCTAGAGTTTGGAACTTAAGGCTATGTTAATCCAAAAGTTGTGGGCACAGTGGATAATCTAGAATGATAGAATACAACCTACCCAGCATAACCAAGGATTTAGGAACTTAATTCTAGGTTCGCCAATGTTCTTTATGCGCTCAAAAGTGGGTAAAGAATAGGCTGACTTATATTTGTCACAAAACTACATTTAAACATTTTAACATTTGATTCCTACAATGATTATGATCTCATTGCAAGGGGAAAGACTTTCATATAATTTGAACTCTTCTGTAGAAAATTAGTTTAGAAACACTTAACATTTTCTTTAAGTTTTAAAACTGAATTAGTAGGTATTAGTTACTTCTTTTTACACATAAACTTGCAAACTTATTTTCTAGATAATTGTCTGGAGTTTAAGTAAAGTTTTACTAAGTCTATAAAATAAGTTTTCACATTCCCTGTGGGATCGATACTGGGGTTTTAAAATAAAATTTTATATTAATTGAACGATATGTGCACTTACGTTTCAATCTTAGTGATGCTTTGAAATAAAAATTTAGAAAATATAATACCTACATCACTAGGAGTAGCAGCCATAAAAACATAAATTTATATTATCAACACGAAAAGGGCGGTCAGGTGGTTCATAAAGATGATATACACTAAGGATTGAAATTAAAGATGATATACACGAAGCAAGTACATAAAAGGTGGTGCATCTTCTAAGAGAAAGGGGTGAGCCGGACACTTGGGACTGGAATGTGGCATAATGGACTTCAGTACTTGGACCGAGAGGGGATGGACACAACTGTGACATTCGTGACAAAGAGTGCTAGGGTAGGAAAATCTAGGTGGAGTGTGACGGACGTATTGCTGCGACATCACTAACGCATGAGACACTCTTGTTTTATTTTATTTAATTTTATCTTTCTTTGTATGAAAATGTAAATAAACAAATGTTTATTTGTGATGCTTGTGAGTTTGACAAACTTACTAAGAAATTTTATATCAGTTATGGGAATATGAGTTATGGTGTTTTTGACTTTATACATTCTGATGTTTGGGGACTTTGTTCTACAAGTTTTATGAATAATTATCAATATTTTGTGATCTTTATTGATTTTTTTATCTCGTGTTATTTAGTTATATTTGATGAAAAGTAAGGGTGATGTGTTTGCTTATTTTAAAGACTTTTACAAGGCAATCCATACTCAATATGGTGCAATAATGAAGGTATTGATGACATTTGGGGAATATTTTTCAGCTTAATGGATATAGCATTAAACAATATGTCCATATACACCGATACAAAATAGAGTAGTGGAGAGGAAGAATAGACATCTTCTAGCGGTAGACCAAAGCATGATAATCACAATGAATGTCACATAGCACTTATGGGAGCAAGCAGTTTTGATAGTTGCTCAATTGATCAAAGGGATGCCCTCAAGTGTGTTCGATTGGAAGTCTCCTTGTCAAAAACGGAAATGAGATAATAGTGAGATCCTCCCATTAAAGGTGTTTGAATGTGTATGTTTTGTGAAGGATAACTGACCATCAATAGAGAAGTCAGATCTCATAGCTGTGAAATGTGTGCTCGTAGGTTATTCTACTACCCAAAAGGGGTATGTCTACTGGAGGTCGATCGAGAAAAGACTTCTTGTGAGCATGGATGTGTCATTTAGAGAATTTGAACCCAACGTTGGTAAGATTCAGACTGAATGTGAGCTAAGTGTGCAGCACAGAGAAGGAAGCATCGTGAGAGAATGGAGTCTATAGTGCCACGTGTGCCAGCTAGTCCCTTGTCATGGCCTTCTCCCACTCTTGAGGCACCTACACCACCAAACTCCGAATCAGAACCCCCACGTGATATGATTCCTCCTGTTTCTTCTCTTAATCATCCAACTTTAAGGAGGACCTCTCACAATAATGGGAAACATCCTCTCGATTGTTTTGAATGAGAACATGACATTACTAACTTTATTTCATATTCTAACATATCACCTTTATATGGAGCATTTATTGCACCTTTGGACACAAGCTCTATACCTAAGTGTTGGCATGTTACTAAGCAGGATCCTAAGTGGAAAATGACTATGCATAAAGATCTTAAGGCTCTCAATAAAAATAAAATATGACAGATAATGCCACCACGAGCTGGGAAAAAGAAAGTTAGGTGTAAGTGGAACTTCATAGTGAAGCAAATTCCAGAAGGGAAGATCGAGTTGTCCAAATCACGATTGGCAGTGAAATGGTACAGTCGAGCATATGACATTGATTGTGATGAAACCATTATACCCGCAACAAAGAAGAACACAGTGAGGACACTGGTTTCTCTGACAGTGAATGGTGGGTGGAGGTTACACCAATTTGATGTGAAGAATGCATTTCTTTATATTGAGTTACTGGAGGAGATATATATGGAGATATGACCAGGATTCAGTACAATCCAGATAATGGACAAGGTGTGTAGGATCAGGAAGTCACTGTATGAATTGAAACAATCTTCTCGAGCCTAGTTTGACGAGTTTAGAAAAGGCTATGGTGGGCATGAGCTATCAACAGATGAATGTAGGTCATATGTTCTTTCGACAACATTAAAGTCACATCTCTATACTTGTTGTGTATGTTGATGACGTCATTATCATCGGTGATGATGAGACAGAGATTGTCCAACTAAAGATAAGATTGGACAATGAATTTGAGGAGAAAAATTTGAACAACTCGGATAATTTTTTGGGATTGAAGTGACACGCGAACTTGAGTGGAGTGGTCTTGTCCTAGAGAAAATATATACTAGATCTCCTCACGGAAGCAGACATGTTGGGGTGCAAACTTGTAGCCTCTCTGATTGACCAGAAGGCCAAACTGAGTGTAGAGGTTGGAGAAATGATTGATCATGAGAGGTATCATAGATTGGTGTGCCATCTGATCTATCTTTGTCACACTTGACCCGACATCTCTTTTGCAGTGAGCATGGTGAGCTACTACTTGCATGATTTAAGAAAGTGTCATATGGACGCAGTGTATCAGATTCTGAGGTACATAAAGAATGCACCACGAAAATGATTGATCTTCAAGAAGAATGAACATGTAGAAAGTTTGGGCTTTTGTGATGCTGACTGGGCAATTTGTGCAAATGATAGAAGATTCATCTAAGGATACTGCACATTCGTAAGGGTCAATTTGGTCTCTTGGAAGAGCAAGAAACAGTATGTAGTAATGAGGTCAACAACAAAAACAAATTACATGGTCACGGTAGTAGGAGTTGCTTATATGAAGTGGCTGAGAGCCTTTTTGGTCAAGCTCAAGGTGGACCAATGAACTCAGATAAAGTTGTAGCGTGACAACAAGTCAACAATCAATATTGCAAACAACTCGATGCAACACAATAGAACCAAACATGAGAAGATCGATATATTCTTTATCAAGGAAAAGTTGTATAGCGGGCTATTGGAACTAAGTCATGTAGCCACTAGACTGCAAGTGGCTGACTGCCTCACTAAAGGACTTGGTCATTAGATTTGTCTAGTTTATGTGACAATATTGGCTTAGTGAATATCATCTGCCCATCTTGAGTGGCAATGTTGATAATTGGACCTTATTTTTTGTCGTTATGGTAAATGAGAAATATTAAAGAAATCTAGGGGTTTATTTATAAAATATTGTAAAAAACCCTATTTAAGTCAATGTTATGAATGTACATATTAGATTTTTAGATCAATTTTTCAATTATATTTGACACTTGAATTTTGATAGTTACATCTATGATGTATAGATGTTATAAACCTTTGCATGAAAAGACTAATATCTTTTAAAATGTTAGTAATTAAATATTAAAAAAAATAATGAAAGAATCTACAACAGTTAGTTGTTTGATAGAGTATTTTAAAAATATTGATTGAAATTATTAAAATCTCACCTAAATAAATTATAAATATATTTCATTCTTTATATTAAGAGGAGTTAAAAACTAAAAGTCAAAATTAAAGAGAGTTTGGAAATCTAAAACATCCAACACAGAGTGTCTCCTAACGATCTACACTAACAATTATTGTCATCATCTAATCATCGTTGCCTGACCATCATCTCTTGTTCTTGTGTTTATAATTTGTAGACCATTATTATTCTACGGCTTATTCGATATCACTTTTATTTCTTATTACTAATTTTTTATTTTTATTTTATTTCTTGAACATAACTATCCCAATAAAATATATTTTTATTTAAATCGAAGCATAATAAAATAAAATAAAATACTATGAAAAATAAAAATAAAAGTGATCTAAAAGGGGCCCTTAATATTTTACTAATATGCTTTTAAACATAATCACAATGCGATTATGGCATGCAAAATTAAAATAAACTAATATTTTTAAAATAGTATTGCTATATTTTATTACCTGTTCCATGAATCTCTAGTTATAATTGGATGGAAATTTTGCATGCATATCACTCAATTCCTATTTATTTACATATTTAACTCCTGTGTATTTCACTTTTTAAAATTTTCAATAATAGTATTTAATTTCATGAAAGATTTGGGTGGTATAAATACACAAGTAAATAACTAAATTTTAGGTCTGTAAATGCATTGAAATTGGTGGTATGTGTGTAAAATAATAACAAAATTTTTTCCTTATAACCAATTAATCATCATTAGTATCATCATTAGTAATAATTTACTTCTAAAATTGATTCAACATCTTTAGGAGATTTAAGTTAATATAAAATCATTTTAATCAATAAATTAATGCGAATTTACTGTCATGTGAACAGATGCAATGGAGGATGCACGGCATGCAGGCGCAGCTAATGTTTGAAAATTTGATGAACTTCTCACATTTGACTTCATAAAGGCATGTGGAGGAAGAACGAGAAGTACATGCAGGAAAAAAGGTTAGTAGCCTACCCAAATACATGCAGGACATCTTTTTTTTTTGTTGTCTTTATCAAATAATTTAGGGCACGTAGAAAATTGGTACAGCAAAAGCAACCAAATTGGACAATCTGCACGCAAATGAATTTTTTTTTAGTAAGGAATGATTCAGCGAAANTTTTGTTGTCTTTATCAAATAATTTAGGGCACGTAGAAAATTGGTACAGCAAAAGCAACCAAATTGGACAATTTGCACGCAAATGAATTTTTTTTTAGTAAGGAATGATTCAGCGAAGCACAAATAAGGAAATATTCCTCATGAGGAAGCCAACTAGCCATGACCTTTGATAGAGTGGATAGGGCCTATGTTAGTGATGGCGATGAAATGTGAAAGGGGGTTTATACGCCATTTTGCTGGTTAGGTGAGAGGATGATCATGTCTTTGAATTAGTAGTCGTGTCGGTGTGCATCCTTATAGTTTATCTAAATTATATATATATATATATATATATATATATATATATATTGTACATAAAAAATGCATCAGTATAAATCTCGAGGAAATTAAATGAACCAGGAGACAGAAGTGCTGTCAAGGATGGTCCACGGAATGAAGACCAAAGTCACATCAATTGGACTTGATTGACTAAGCACATCTCCTGCAGGTCAGGACCCGAAATTAGTCGTCCGAACCAAAGACTATGATTTATAGAACCGAGAGAGGGCATCAACCCAACTCTTGTCCTAGCATCACCAACCGCCTCACAAGAGCCTCCAAGTTTCTTCAGGAGGCCGAAGGTTCTCATCATGATACAGTCTGTGAATACCTCAAAGAGATCTTCTATCAAGGGTTGAGCTACCTGTTGAATTACAGTGATTCACCCCCTGCCCGAAAACCTAATATTATTCTGGCCAAAGAGCCAACTAATTGACTCATGCTGATAGAGCGAAGTTCGAACGACCAAAGGTCAACTAGAGCCGACCAGCTACCCCAACTCAGTAGAATCGGCCAAACGAACTTGTCGATATAGGGACCACCAATCTTAGTTGATCGAGAGATAGAGTAGCCAAGCCACATGCTCATTTATGTAAATGTCCAAAATATCGTATAACGCCTCCGTTAAAGTGAGGTTAACCATGTAATTATGCCCATGGTACCCCCAGAGGGGTCATTTCTACAATAAGTGGCTAATCAATCATTTATCAAAGACTCCATTTGTTAGTGTGCACTCTCTTTGCCTCTCTCTCACTCATGTACTACGTTCCATTTTTTTGGTGTGATTCACATGACATAAGCCAATTTAACAATTATATAATTATATAGTTNCCTATGTTAGTGATGGCGATGAAATGTGAAAGGGGGTTTATACGCCATTTTGCTGGTTAGGTGAGAGGATGAGCATGTCTTTGAATTAGTAGTCGTGTCGGTGCGTATCCTTATAGTTTATCTAATATATATATATATATATATATATATATATTGTACATCAGAAATGCGTCAGCATAAATCTCGATGAAATTAAATGAACCAGGAGACAAAAGTGTTGTCAAGGATGGTCTACGGAATGAAGACCAAAGTCACATCAATTGGAAGACTAAGGACTTGATTGACTAAGCACATCTCCTTCAGGTCAGAACCCGAAACTGGTCGTCCGAGCCAAAGATTATGATCTATAGAACCGAGAGAGGGCATCGGCCCAACTCTTGTCCTAGCATCACCAACCGCCTCACAAGAGCCTCCAAGTTTCTTCTGGAGGCTGAAGGTTCTCATCATGATACAGTCTGTGAATACCCCAAAGAGATCTTCTATTAAGGGCTGAGCTACTTGTTGAATTACGGTGATTCACCCCATGCCCGAAAACCTAATATCATTCTGGCGAATCAATCATTATCAAAGACTCCATTCGTTAGTGTGCACTCTCTGTCTCTGTCTCACTCATGTACTACGTTCCATTTCTTTGGTGTGATTCGCATGACAGAAGCCGATTTAACAATTATATAATTATATAGTGTTAGAAATATTATTTATCAATTCTTCTACAATTATATACCTGCAAAAATTTTATACCATTTAATCTACGTCAATGTTTTTCACTTACTAATTCCCCCCTTAAATTCTATTTTTGCTGATGATTGATGAATGGTATTATTGCAAACGGATGTATATGTATGTATATATATATATATATAGATATATATATATATATATTTGAATACTCATTCCTAATCACAATTGATAAAATTATAGATTAGCGTGAACACCATGCATTTTTCTAGAATTTTGACTGGACAAAGAGGTGTGATAGACTGGGCTTGGGAGGTTGTGACGTGTCGGTGTTGGTGTTGGTTTTCCTCAATTCAAACTTAGCTTTTATTTATATGTATTTGGTGGGATTGAATTTAGGGGGAAAAAATGAGTCAAAATTGTTATTTTTTTATTTAACAATTGTAGTTGGTNTTTTCTAGAATTTTGACTGGACAAAGAGGTGTGATAGACTGGGCTTGGGAGGTTGTGACGTGTCGGTGTTGGGGTTGGTTTTCCTCTCTTCAAACTTAGCTTTTATTTATATGTATTTGGTGGGATTGAATTTAGGGGGAAAAAAATGAGTCAAAATTGTTATTTTTTTATTTAACAATTGTAGTTGGTTACAAAAATTGTAACTTTAGTGGTCAGTGGCAAACTTTAAAATATTTTTTAAAGTTACAAAAATTAACAATTGTAACAATTTTTTTTATTTATCAAACTTAGCAATAGTTAGCTACAAAAATTGTAGTTGGTTGCTTTAATTGTTATAGTTGATCGTAGTGGTGGTCGACCGTGACCTTTGGTAGCAAGCGACAAACTTTAGTGGTCAGTGGCAAACTTTGTTGGTCGGCAATAAACATTGACTATCGACGACAGCTGCTGAGGCTTAAAAAGTTAAGTTTTAATTGTTATTTTACTATCTTCTTTTTTCCTCTTCCTCTCCCCTCAATTAAAGAATTGGGGCATATTTATAATTTTGGGTAGGGGTGTAAGTGAGTCAAACTGACTCGTGAGCCAGCTCGAGCTCGNATAGTTTGTCATATATATATATATATATATATATATTGCGTCAGAAATGCGTCAGCATAAATCTCGAGGAAATTAAATAAACCAGGAGACAGAAGTGTTGTCAAGGATGGTCCACGGAATGAAGACCAAAGTCACATGAATTGGAAGACTAAGGACATGATTGACTAAGCACATCTCCTTTAGGTCAAGACCTGAAATTAGTCGTCCGAGCCAAAGACTAGGATATATAGAACCGAGAGAGGGCATCAACCCAACTCTCGTCCTAGCATCACCAACCGCCTCACAAGAGCCTCCAAGTTTCTTCAGGAGGCCGAAGGTTCTCATCATGATACAGTCTGCAAATACCCCAAAGAAACCTTATATCAAGGGTTGAGCTACCTGTTGAATTACGTTGATTTACCCTCTGCACGGAAACCTAATATCATTTTGGCGAAAGAGACTCCTTATCTAGGGGTTGACAGTCAACAACCAGACCAAAGAGCCAACCAATTGACTCAAGCTGACAAAGCGAAGTTCGAACGATCAAAGGTCAACTAGAGCTGACCAACTACCCCAACTCAGTAGTCGGCCAAACCAACCTGTCGATC
Source organism: Phalaenopsis hybrid cultivar (assembly GCA_002079205.1). Lineage (NCBI taxonomy): Eukaryota > Viridiplantae > Streptophyta > Magnoliopsida > Asparagales > Orchidaceae > Phalaenopsis > Phalaenopsis hybrid cultivar. Next base: position 321,664 of record JXCR01147013.1, on the reverse strand, counting down.
TAGGGACCACCAATCTTAGGTGATCGAGAGATAGAGTAGCCAAGTCATATGCTCATTTATTTAAATGTCCAAAATATCGTATAACGCGTCCGTTAAAGTGGGGTTAACCATGTAATTATGCCCATGGTACCCCCCCTCTCCTATAAACAGAGGGGGTCATTTCTACAATAAATGGCTAATCAATCATTTATCAAAGACTTCATTCATTAGTGTGCACTCTCTTTGTCTACTTTTCATTTCTTTGGTGTGATTCGCATGACAGAAGCCGATTTAACAATTATAAAATTATATAGTGTTAGAAGTATTATTTATCAATTCTTCTACAATTATATAACTGCAAAAATTTTATACCATTTAATGTACGTCAAATTTTTTCACTTACTAATTCNTATTTATATTGTTATCCTTCTTAGCTCAACAAATATTGATTTATTTGTTAAAAAGAGCTTCTCTATGAGGCCAAAAATGGATAGACTTTTTAAAGTACATATGAGAAGTGCTCATAATTAAGTATGGAGAAAATGTGAAGACTTAGGGTGCGTTTGGGGCAGTTTATTGCTGCGTTTAGCATTTTGAAAATGCCAAATTTCTGTTTGGTTCAAGTATTCATCCGGCGATTTGAAGACGACGATTATGTTTTATTAAAGAAAGCGGGTCGCTGGATCGACCCCGCGTCTCGCTTCGAAGAACCACGTTTGATCATCAATTACCTCCTTTGCCTTTCTCCCTCGTGCGATCGCGCTTGTGCTAGGCTGGTTCTCCATCACCCTTCTCCCTCTCTTCTCCATTGGTTCTTCCTATCATTCATCTGGTATCTCACAATATTATTCCTATATGTTTAATTTATGTAGTTCTCCTTTCATTGCACTCATTTGCCCTCCTTTAGTTCTCCTCAACTCTTTGTGCGCTTTTTCTCTTATGTGGCTCACGAAGGAGAGGAGAGAGAGAGGAAAGAGAGATCTTTCTTGTAATTGAAGTGCTGATATATCTTAGTAATCCTCAAAAAAAAATAAAATCATTTGCAGTTCCATGGATGTAGTCAATTTGTCGAATCACGTAAATTTGTGTGTCTGCTTATTTCTTTTTGCGAGTTTTCTCATTTCATNGTCAATTTGTCGAATCACGTAAATTTGTGTGTCTGCTTATTTCTTTTTGCGAGTTTTCTCATTTCATTTTTTCATTTTATTGCCGTTGTTTTTTCCCAACAATAATAGGTACTTAAAATATGTAAGTGTACATTAACATTCTTTTCACTAAACAATCATTTCATGCATTCAACATCACAGCAGTACAAAACATCATCTAAAAATAACATAGCACAAAGCAATGGTGCAGTCCAGGGAGGCCAATCTTGTCGTTTATAAGAAATCAATTCATGATGACTAATTGAAGAATTTGGGGCCTTTTACTGAAGGTCGATTGTGACATTTCCACAATTTTAAATGGGCGATGCTATACGTGCCGAATTTGTCCCATAAAATTATTATTTTATTTTTTAACCCAGAAAGTCTGTGTGGGGAGGTATTTTGATGATGTTTGTTTTGAGTTTTTTTCTTAATTAATTTTAAATGGAAATTACATATATACCACTCAATTCTCATGTATTTGCCCATCTCAAACCTAAAATTTGCTTTTTACATTTCTACCATGCTATTCTTCGACATCATATCAAAAACATCACTATTTTAAGTTTTAAAAATGAAGTACATTTTTTCATATATATATATATATATGTATGTATGTATGTATGTATGTATGTATGTATGTATGTATGTATGTATGTATCTATGTATGTATGTATGTTTGTATGTATGTATGTATAAAGATTGAAATTTAGATGTTAGAGATGTAAATATATAGAAATTGGGTTGTGTGTATGTAAACCATACATAGAAAAATATGAGTATATATAATTTAATAATGTTTTTCTTCCATATGGAGTGTGGTCAGTGCGGTCAAATATGAAGAAATATAGAACAAGACAAAACAAGATAAAGTTTGTTTGATCATGCAACCATGTTGAAATGATTCTGATCCTATCCAATGTTGTTACAACAAAATTTATCAAATCTCAATTGTTTGACTCATTTTAGATTACAAGATTTTATTATATTTTTTTCAAAATTATATATAATTGTTGGTTCCTGAGTTGTTCATGAGTCACACTTAAACTTTATTGTATTAGAGAAAATGAGATGTTCGAAAATGTTGTAGAAAAAGGCTTTATATGCTACAATAATTGTCTAGAAATAATAAAGTTCTATGTATAGAAAGCTTTCAAAAGTTATCCGTGTACGGTCATACTAATCTTGGGTCTCAGATGTTCTAGAAAATGCGACAGAATAAGCAATATATGTATAAATAACAGAGAAATACACTGGACTTATAGCCTTAAGATAGACTCAAATTAGAATTAAGAGTTAGTAAGTGAAAAATAGCCAAAGTCTACTTCTAGCATGCACCAAGTAGGTAGACAATCCCGTCTAGTTTATCTATTGAATGATGTTCACACCCTCTTTAATGTGAGAGAATGTTGTATATAAGTCGGGATGCATCTAAACCATATTTACAATATTGTTGTACACAAAGTTTAGATGTATTTGGACTCCGAACGTAGTAATTTTTCCTTTAACAAACATATAATAGTCTTTCTTGTGTGATGTGACACCTAGAATTTAGTTGATAAGTTTCATATTGGGCCAGGTTTAGCGAGCTCATGTTGAGTCTAGTCGGACTTCTTTGTCACCCTTCAGAGCAAGTCACCCATTAGGTACACAATAGTAATCTAAAGAAAAGACACAATTATTATCATTTGTCCATAATATATTAAATTATTGAGCTTAATAATTGTGCTCAAGTTGAAAAATTGGCTATATGATGTAATGATTTGACCTTAAAGGTTTTGGATATTTTTTTTAGAGCAATGGGTGGCATAGTGACAGATCGGTGGTGGTTGAAGTTGCGGATGCTCCCGCGACTGATTTAAGATTAATAATATTCACAATGCTTTAGAGAAAAAATATACATTTTCGAGGCAAATTGTAAAATACACATAAGGATATTTGGGAGTCATTGAAATCTCACTCTCAAAAGGAATTTCGCTTGCACGGTGATCAGCCGAACAACACCTTGATTTGTTGTACATGAGTAGTGAAGATTAGTCTTATCATGCTAGCTAGTCAGACACGATTATGTAAATTATTTTAATAAGGAGTAAAGTGTCAAAATAGTTCTCAATTATTTACATAGGACTGTTTTAGTCTCAAAGTTTATAAAAGTGTCAAAATAGTTATCAAGCTCTTTACATTAGTGTTGAAAGTCCCTGTACAATACTATTAAAGCTCAATTTTAAAATAGTTTGGGACTATTTCGATACTTCTATAAACTCTTGGACTAAAATGACCCATGTAGTGATGAAGTAATTGATGAAGCAAAGTTGAGTAAATGTTAATTTATAATCATGATAATGAATGATCATGATCAATAATCTAATATTTCATGGACTACCTTTAAAAACAAAAAAAAAGACTTAATTAGTCTTATTAGATAACTAAAAAATCATTTTTATAGGCTAATAATATATTATGATAATGAATTAGTTCATGAAAAGATTATAATACATTTCATTATAAGACTAATGATTTTATTTGATTTTATCGACTAATTTTAATCTTTATAATAGTAATTGTATTCCAAATTCAATATAATGTTTATCAAACAATCATCTCGTTTATTCATCAGCCTTGTTCATTTTTAACCACATGAGAGAAGGATTGTTCCAAACTTTAGTAAAATATGGATTAGATATTAAAATGATATTAATTAATATAAATGTACTATATGAATTTTGTGGGGTTATTTAATTAAAATTTTTACGTACTAATTTTAATTTAGTTAAAATTAATTTTTGATTTATGAAAATGCAGTAAACAAGTGAGTATTAAGCGATAAAATACATTAATAGTTTGTGCATATAAACATTATTGAGTATAATAAGTGAATTGACTGAGGAGTATGATTGGATGAGGATGGCCTAATTAAAATTTGATCAAAATGGTACAATACAAAAATAATCAACTAAATTTATAATTATATCTACACTATACATATATATATATATATATATATATATATATATATATATACACAAAGAATTTTGAAATTATCATAATAGAAATTTAATCAAAATATCCTCAAAGAATTTTCGTCCTAAATATTCATCTCGTAGATTCGTTGTGATCCAGTATTAACCAAGTATTTTTCTATTTCAGTTTGATTAAATGAGAGATCAGTTTTAAACACATATTTGTTTTGCTTTAGCTATGAATGTTCTTACTGGATATTTACAGGAGGATGTACTTTATTGTTTGTTCTTCATTGATGATATTCATATTGTGGATGATATTACCGGCAAAAATCTTGAATTATGATGTTCAACTTTAAAGTCTAATGGTTTTTGTTTGAATAGATCTACAATTGAATGCATTGAATGTAATTTCAGTGATAGTAGAAGTAATGGTGGGGTTGTAACAATGAGTGATCAGAAGAAGTGAATGTTCTAGATGTCTCGGGTCATATTGTTCATAGTGATGTTGATATTGATGGGGATGTTATTAATAGAATTTAGGTTGAATGGTTGAACTGGAGGATTGCATCGGGTCTATTGTGTGATAGAAAAGTATTGCTTATTCATAAAAAGAAAATTCTGTAAGATGTTGGTGAGACATTCAATACTTTATGGCGGAGAATATTGGCCTGTAAAAGAGAAGTATAAAATTAAGTGTTGTTGATTTGCGTATGCTCTTGTAGATGAGTGGCTTAGAGACAAAATCTGAAATGAATATATCTGTGAAAATGTTGGAGCAACTCTAGTGGCAAACAAGATTAGAGAGAGACACCTTAGATTGTTTGGTCACATTAAATGTAGATCATTTGATGACCTTGTTAGGAGAATAGATGTTTTAGATTTGACTCAAATTAATAAAGGTAGAGGTAAATCTAAAAAGACTTGGGCATGTTGTATACAAAATGATATTAATTTATTAGATTTAAATGAAAATATGTCACTTAATAGGATACAATTGAGAAAAAAGGATTCATATAGCCCACCCCACTTAGGGTCTATTTGGAGCTACTGCATCTGTTTGAAGAAGTAGGTGTGAAGTTATTGCAGAAGAAAGTATTCGTTAAAAACCTACAGTTTACAAATTTACTTATTTTTAACAAGAGTTGTCGTAGCTTTCTGACAATCAACGCACTTAGTCAGGTCGTGGCGAAAGACAATTTAGAACCACAGCTTTTGAAAAAGCACACAATATATACTTTTGTCAAACACCTGAAAGTACGGTGTGACACTTCACCTACATAGCTCCACTGCCCTAAACATGGTCTTAGAGGGATAAAGGCTTGTTATTGTCGTTGTTGTAGACCAGCTATGATCCCATACAAAAATTTTCTTAAGCTCAGAAAATTTTTCTATTTGATCATGCCAATAATCTATTTGATGTTTTGAGGAGTCAAATATGATGAAATAGAGTACAAAACTCAATCATTTTACTTTAAATTTAGGGAGACATTTATGTATTTTTTTGCATAATTAGCCCTCTTGTCCACCATTTATATGATTTAATCATATTTGAAATAGCATCACATTTATAGTGGAATTATTTTATATTTTACTGACTTAATATAAGTTAGATAGATCTTCGTCAAATCAACTCATTGAATTCATAATCCATTTATAAGATCTGTCAACTTTAGACGTGGGCTGGAAGTATATAATTGGGCCGGGCTGACGGGCTTCTGCCCTTCAACGTGGGTCCATATTGTTTGTAATTGCCCTGATCTTTATTGCTTTAATAACAGCCATTCAAAATGATATAATATGATTGGTTAATCGAGGAGCATCTTTGATGCATATGACATAATTATCTTGTAAAGTTAAATACACATTTTCATGCATATGTTTGAAGCAACAAAGTACTATGTATGCGAATATGAATGTTTAGGTGTGAGATATGTAAATACATAAAAATTATGTGCTATGTGNTTCGTCAAATCAACTCATTGAATTCATAATCCATTTATAAGATCTGTCAACTTTAGACGTGGGCTGGAAGTACTATAATTGGGCCGGGCTGACGGGCTTCTGCCCTTCAACGTGGGTCCATGTTGTTTGTAATAGCCCTGATCTTTATGGCTTTAATAAAGGCCAATTAAAATAATATTATATGATTGGCTAATCGAGGAGCATCTTTGATGCATATGACATACTTATCTTGTAAAGTTAAATACGCATTTTCATTCATATGTTTGAAGCAACAAAGTACTATGTATGAGAATATGAATGTTTAGGTGTGAGATATGTAAATACATAAAAATTATGTGCTGTGTATGTAAATTTCTCTTTTATTTTGTATAATGATTATAAGAGATTTTATTTTAGAGTTGGTGGATGTGGGTGATCTTCTACACCTGATTGTTATGAATATAGTTTAGAATTGCCTTGCTAAATATAATATGGAGTAAGTGACATGTATTAAGGTGCATCAGATACCTTTTTTTCTGAAAAACCAAAAAAATCAAAGCTTCCTTCTGGTGGCCCCCTTTAGTTTATGAATTGAATGTCTTAATTTCCTTGAAAACTCCTAACTCCCCCAAATTTACTGTAACTAATGTTCATTGCAGAGAAGATAAAAGTGGTTTTTCTTCGTTAAAGGGGGGAAAAAAAGGAAAGAAAGGAAAGCACTGAACAATAAAGCTTGGTTTTGATTACGCATGCTATCGGTAAAAAAAACTCTTCTATGGTAACTTATTTCAAGAGATCCGAAGGTTAGAACTTTCGAGGTACTCTTTAACACTTCTCTCTTGTTTAAAGTTTTTTTCTCTTTAAGTTTAATTTTATTGAAGATTTAAGGATGGTTAACAATGGCAGCCTCAGGATTATTGGCAAAAAGGTTTCATTTTCAAAAAAAATTGACACCCATTTTTTGAAGCTTTTAAGGAGGATTTTAAGGATGTTTTGACTTGGGTTAAATTTTTCATTCAACTTTTTTGTTGCTGATCAAAGATTGGTATTTCAAAAATTACGAGCAAAATATCATTTTAGTTTTTATTCCTTTAACCTTCAAAGGATCACACTAACTATTATTAAAGCTAGCATTCAAATTTCAACAAAATCTCATTGACTTAATTTAAGGGTATAGATCTTCAACATGTTTTGTATGAATGGAAGTCCCCTCCCTACATACTTTTGATGCATTTTCCCATGATTCATCATCTTTTCTGAAATCACCTAACTGCAAGCCACCCTTACATTATGGTAAGAAAAAAAACTAGAATAGGATTGGCTTAGCACTCTTCATAAACCTCTTTGGCTCTTGATCTTAATGCCCTTTTTCCCTCCAAAAAAAAATATGGAATCATGTTCTAATGACTCATGAAACTCATACAAAGAATGACAATGACCATTTTTCTCTGGTCTTAAACTAATCTACATACCATCAACCAACATCTATCATTTATTCTACCTCACAATATTTTCTTATTTTTAGCTCTAACCATTGGGCACACTCAACCAAAGGCGCTTCTCTACCTGCTTCACTTCCACAATCAACTTCAAAAGATGGAAATGGTAAGCTTAAAGAACAAGACTCCTAATCATAATAATAGCTCATGCTCTTCCCAAACATTGTTGCCTAGAATATATGATATTTTAATAGTGATACTTATAGCACTTGCGATAGAAATTTAGTTATGCTTCATAGAATTAATCTCCTTTGCTTTCTTAAGACTAAACTCTCTGCTTTCCTATTTCTTATACATTTGCCTCTAAAGAGTTCAATATATTCTCACTAAAAAATAGTTACAATAACTGCAATACCTATTTCAACAACTTCTGGAAGAAATTAAATCTTACTAATATCTCTTTACTTGCCCTAGGGATCAATTCTTTTTATTTATACATAATGTTTTGTTTTTCTTCTCATTCATCAGATGCTTGATCACTTCAATTTATTCTGAAAATAATAATATTAAGAGGAAAGAACTATGAAATTTGATTACTTTTTTGCTATTAATATCAACGACCATTAGTTATTATGAGTGTTTTTAACTACATTCCAAAATTAGATGAAAAATTAGGTGGCGTGCCTCCTCTTTCTTGAAATGGTCATCTATCTATTCTAGTCTATCATATAATGATAATATATTTAATCTTATGTTGAGAAATAGTTCAATTCTTTTTTAATCTTTTTAAGACTAATTAGATCAAATTCAAATCATGATCAACCTCAAATAAGGTAAATTGAAAAAATATAAGGACATAAAAAGTTCTCAAGTGCCTAAATTTTGGTTATGGATCTCCTTTGAACAAGTTACCATAGCCTAACTACGTTAAATTAAACTGATTCATATGTCATGGGCCTCATGTTGAATTGGACTGCATCCATTGGCTATCATATGATAAAAGTTATTATAAAATCATAAAAAGCTATATCTTTATTTAATGGGTGCTAATGATAATACAATCGACTCTATATTTAGCATGAGAAAGGTTAAGCTTAAGAGTTTGTTTAATGTAAGAAAATAGAATTATCCTTACTTAGAGCTATTTAACAACTTCTTAAAATTGCTAGTCCAAGTTGAATGATACTAGAAAGTGACATTATCAAGGAAATCTAGAATAGCCAAGAGACCTAAGGTGAATTTTCATGGGAGATGACATATATGAGAATAGGGTCTAGCATGCTAAGTCAGATATAGATAATGCTCTAACTTTGGAGCCAATGCTATCTTACCAAAGATAATAGACTTTCAAAGATAAAATTTATACATAATTAAAGACACGTGATTAATAAAAAAAAATATTCAACACTTCAAAGTACATTGAAGAAGTCGAAAGCAAAAGAGAAAATAGGTAAATTGATGTAGGTTTTGAATGATACAAATGTCAATACGAATGGGGATACCGACAATGCATAATGATTATTCTTAAGCCTGAATTAGGCTTTATCATTTGTTGCTCTAATATTGAACAACCCTAAGGTGAGTTGTTGATAGCTAAGATCAGGATAGATGATAGAGAGGGATAAAAATTGTAGAAGTAATATCATGCCAAAGCCATTAATCTGATACTTTTTTATTAGCAAACATCAAAGAGCTTCAATCAGGTGCAAAGGAAGTCATGGTGGCGGCATGGCATCATGCAATTGAGGAGGCAAAGAAGGCTAAGAAATTGGAGGAATGGTCTAGATTCATTTCTTGGGAAGCTTAGTGCTTTGGGCTATTTGGATTGGAAGAAGAAATAGATAAACATAGAATTGATTGTAAATGTGGTCTTAGATCATTTAAGTTTTTTTTTTCTTTTATTTAATTATGTTAAATGATTCAAAGTTTCAAATTGAATTAAAAAAAATTCCTTAGATGTCACTATATATTTTTAAATTGGCCTATTAAAAAAATCAAATCAATTAATAAGTTGTCATTGAATAGCCACTTAGCTAACCAAATAAGCCTTATTGAACTATGTCATTTAGCATTAACAAAAAACATTAAGTAATTTAAAATATATCAATTNCTTGATCACTTCAATTTATTCTGAAAATAATAATATTAAGAGGAAAGAACTATGAAATTTGATTACTTTTTTTGCTATTAATATCAACGACCATTAGTTATTATGAGTGTTTTTAACTACATTCCAAAATTAGATGAAAAATTAGGTGGTGTGCCTCCTCTTTTTTGAAATGATCACCTATCTATTCTAGTCTATCATATAATGAAAATATATTTAATCTTATGTTGAGAAATAGTTCAATTCTTTTTTAATCTTTTTAAGACTAATTAGATCAAATTCAAATCATGATCAACCTCAAGTAAGGTAAATTGAAAAAATATAAGGACATAAAGAGTTCTCAAGTGCCTAAATTTTAGTTATGGATCTCCTTTGAACAAGTTATCATAGCCTAACTACGTTAAATTAAACTGATTCATATGTCATGGGCCTCATGTTGAATTGGACTGCATCCATTGGCTATCATGTGATAAAAGTTATTGTAAAATCATAAAAAACTATATCTTTATTTAATTGGTGCTAATGATAATACAACCAACTCTATATTTAGTGCATGAGAAAGGTTAAGCTTAAGAGTTTGTTTAGTGTAAGAAAATAGAATTATCCTAACTTAGAGCTATTCAACAACTTCTTGAAATTGCTAGTCCAAGTTGAATGATACTAGAAAGTGACATTATCAAGGAAATCTAGAATAGCCAAGGTGAATTTTCATGGGAGATGGACATATATGAGAATAGGGTCTAGCATGCTAAGTCAGATATAGATAATGCTCTAACTTTGGAGCCAATGCTATCTTACCAAAGATAATAGACTTTCAAAGACAAAATTTATACAGAATTAAAGACACATGATTAATAAAAAAAAATATTCAACACTTCAAGGTACATTGAAGAAGTCAGAAGCAAAAGAGAAAATAGGTAAATTGATGTAGGTTTTGAATGATACAAATGTCAATACGGATGGGGATACCGACAATGCATAATGATTATTCTTAAGCCTCAATTAGGCTTTATCATTCGTTGCTCTAATATTGAACAACCCTAAGGTGACTAAGATCAGGATAGATGATAGAGAGGGATAATTTTGTAGAAGTAATATAATGCCAAAGCTATTAATCTAATACTTTTTTATTATCAAACATCAAAGAGCTTCAATCAGGTGCAAATGGAGTCATGGTGGCGGCATGGCATCATGCAATTGAGGAAGCAAAGAAGGCTAAGAAATTGGAGGAATGGTCAAGATTCATTTCTCGGAAAGGTTAGTGCTTTGGCCTATTTGGATTGGAAGAAGAAATCGATAAACATAGAATTGATTGTAAATGTGGTCTTCGATCATCTAAGTTTTTTTTTTCTTTTATTTAATTATGTTAAATGATTCAAAGTTTCAAAATGAATTAAAAAATTTTCCTTAAATGTCACTATATTTTTAAATTGTCCTATTAAAAAAATCAAATCAATTAATAAGTTGTCATTGAATAGCCAGTTAGCTAACCAAACAAGCCTTATTGAACTATATCATTTAGCATTAACAAAAAACATTAAGTAATTTAAAATATATCAATAAGCGAATCATTAAAGCATTTCCATGAATTTATCATATAATCTTAAACAACTATAATTGAGTATATTATCACTTTAAATGAATTTCTTAACAAACATATTTATGAATTTTACATGATATTAACATATAATACTAATAATAATGATTATTATAAAACTTATTTGTTTGCTAGACAATTATTGTTTATTAACATATGGGCACATAAAACTTTTATTTTTGCATTTTTGCATGAAAAAGTGAAACAATTGGTTAGGGGTCAGATATGTAAATGCATAATAGTTGTATGGTGTGTATGTAAATGCCTATTTAATTTATATTTTAGTTTCATGTCGGTTGCAACTCTAGACAACTGCTACCTAATAATGACTTCCGATTAGTTGACAATTTTGCATTGACGTCACTATGATTGTTTATTTATACGAGGGAGAATCTTATAATTATCTTATTTTGCAGGGACTGAAAAATTGGAGGGATTATTGCGTGCGGACACCGCATGCATGCATGAGGTGTTCGATCTTGGCCGTAGATCACGGTGATCTACGGTCAAGATTATTTCCATTTTAAAAAAAAAATAAAAAATTTTAGATGGGGCCTACCGAAATACATCAGGNAAATGAATTTCTTAACAAACATATTTATGAATTTTACATGATATTAACATATAATACTAATAATAATAATAATAATAATAATAATAATAATAATAAAACTTATTTGTTTGCTAGACAATTATTGTTTATTAACATATCGGCACATAAAACTTTTATATTTGCATTTTTGCATGAAAAAGTGAAAAAATTGTTTAGGGGTTTGATATGTAAATACATAATAGTTGTATGGTGTGTATGTAAATGCCTATTTAATATATATTTTAGTTTCATGTCGGTTGCAACTCTAGACAACTGCTACCTAATAATGACTTCCGATTAGTTGACAATTTTGCATTGACGTCACTATGAGGGGGAATCTTATAATTATCTTATTTTGCAGGGACTGAAAAATTGACATTTGAGCTAGTTTTAGTGTATTTTTTATTCTATTTTTTTGTAAAATTAGATTCTTTTCATCTACTTTTGTGACATAATAATTTTTTTCTTTATTCATTATAATATTTTCAGCACATTATAGTAGGGGTGTAAACGAGGCTCGCTCGTGTTCGGTTCGTTTATATTTCGAGCTCAAAACGTGTGTTCGTGTTCGGCTTACTTGCTTAGCGAGCCGAATACGAGTCGTTCACGAATAAATAGTCGTTTTGACAATTCTAATCACGTAGCCATAAGATGTTAAGGATTGGGGCATGATTTAAAAATCATTTGAATCTAAATTAATAATTTTTATTCTATTTGCTTCGTTAATATTTTTAATTGATTTTAAATCTTTTTAGTCTTATGGTCAATCAAATTTTTTAAAAATACTACTCATCAAAGATTATATATATAATTGATTAGTAGTATTTCGAGCCTCGTGTTCGGCTCGTTAATTTAGCGAACGAGTCGAACACGAGCTTTTTAACGAGTCGAACATGAGTTGTTCGCCAACAACGAGCCGTTTTGACATCCTTACATTACAAAAATCTTAAAGAGATTACATATCCCCCCTTTTGATGAACATGTACAATATGAGAAGAGAGATTATTTGCATAAGAAAATGTGATTTTAAAACTCAATTTGTTAAGTAGCTATTTGTTAAGTAAATAAGCTGAACACGAATAATTTTTTTAAGCTCGAATTATAAACGAGCCGAACACAAATAATTTTTTGTTCGGCTCATTTTAGATCGAAATAAAAAAAAAATCATATAATTATTTATATGATAATATATTTATATCTAAGTTTAAATCATGATAACTCGTGATAATGTGGTTATGTGCTTGTTTTTTGCATACATTCGAATCCAACAATTTACATATATTTTTTCAATTAATTTTAACGAGTTAATTTCGACCCGAACACGAGTCAACCGCGAATAAGAATATTTAAATAAAGTCGAGCACAAACACACTGTTCACGGCCAATTTCAAATGAGCCGAACATGAGCTAAGCCTAAGCTCGCTCATGCTCGGCTCTTTTACAGTCATATCTGCATTTATTGAGTTAGACTGAGAAGACCGTTGAAAGGTCCTTCAAAGTTGCCTCCACGGCAGGAGGAAGCGAACTCTAACACATCAGTGTCAATGCTCGTTTATAAGCTCTTCGACACGAACATCAGTGCTCTACAAGGTTTAATAAAATTATAAGAAATATAATGCACCATTTAATTTTAAAATAATACTTCGAAATATATTACCAATAATTATTAAAGTTAAATTTACATATTTACCACTCAAATTTTTCGCATTTGCATATCTAAAACCTTGTTTTATATTTACAACTTATAATGTAAAACATTTATATATCAAATTTGGTATTTATATTTATAATATTTTGGCATTAAAAGGCTACGTATGAAAATATGAATTTCCCTTTTATAAAGTTAGTGNTACCAATAATTATTAAAGTTAAATTTACATATTTACCACTCAAATTTTTCGCATTTGCATATCTAAAACCTTAAGTTTTATATTTACAACTTATATTTTGAAGCAATTATATATCAAATTTGGTATTTATATTTATAATATTTTGGCATTAAAAGGCTCCGTATGAAAATATGAATTTCCCTTTTATAAAGTTAGTATTATGTATGTGAATATGGAAGGTTTGATGGTATATATGTAAATATATAAGAATTGGGTGGTATGTATGTAAATGCCCGATTATTTAAAATGCATTAGAATAGCTAAAAAAGATAATTAGGAAAACAACATTGTTCTAACTAATGCGCGCTGCACATCATCAGTTGCGTTTAGCTCATGCTCTTATTATTATTATTTTATTATTTTATTCAGAGATATATCTGAAAAAAAAATTCAAAATGTTTGGAGTGAGAAATTGTTTAAATTATAAGATTTTATTTTCATATAAGAACTTAAACTAATGATTAATTATTTGATTAATATGTCTCTTTTTTTTTCTTTTTTTTTTTACTTTTAAGGTCCATTTAGGGTGGCGGTGCAGTGGTTGCAGTTTTCTCTACTTGGTCAAGTTGCATTTTAGCAGCTTTTACAAAAAGTTGTCATTGAAATCTGTGTTTTCTAACCACGTTTGAATATGTGTTGTAGCAGTTTTCTAGTTGTGGGCGNATATGGAAGGTTTGATGGTATATATGTAAATATATAAGAATTGGGTGGTATGTATGTAAATGCCCGATTATTAAAGCATTAGAATAACTAAAAAAGATAAATTAGGTATACAACATTGTTCTAACTAATGCGCGCTGCACATCATCAGTTGCGTTTAGCTCGTGCTCTTATTATTATTATTATTATTATTATTATTATTATTTTATTCGGAGAGATATATCTTAAAAAAAATTCAAAATGTTTGGAGTGAGAAATTGTTTAAATTATAAGATTTTATTTTTATATAAGAAGTTAAACTAATGATTAATTATTTGATTAATATGTTTCTTATTATTATTTTTTTTAATTTTAAGTTCATTTGGGATGGCGGTGCAGTGGTAGTAGTTTTTTCTACTTGGTCAAGTTGCATTTTAGCAGCTTTTACAAAAAGCTGTCATTGAAATCTGTGTTATCTCACCACGTTTGGATATGTGTTGTAGCAGTTTTCTAGCTGTGATCGAACTTAAGAAAAAATTTATGATAGCCGCTATATTTTTTTGAGTATCAAATTATTATTCAGCAGCTTCATAGTTGTTTTCTTAATACAGTACACAAAACAAACTCTTAAATAGATTAATTCTATATATTTATAATTTATTTGAATGTTCACAATATTAATTCAATGATTTTTAGAACTATTTTAATTGAAATTAAACTAGAGTATTGTTTTTTTAATGACTTTTACATAAATTTAATCTAAATTCATATTAATTCTGCTAGCTTTGCTTTTTAGATTGTCTCCACAGTTTCATTTGAGAAAGCATTTTCTTATTGCTTTCTAAAAAATTTTTTGATAGAACATTTTTTTCAACTAATTTTATGATGATAGTATGATAACTGTTGTATCACAATTTTCTAAGAGATTGTTTTTTCGATCAGAGCTTTATAAGTTAAGGACCCATTTGGGTCAGCTTATTTGGTGCGGAGCATTTTGAAAAAAAACGCTCAAACCTGTTTAGGTAAACTTCATTTTGGCAGCTTATTCAAGATCTATGTTTTCAAACCGTTAAAATCAACTTTTTCACATTGTTCTTGGCTAGATGTGGTGGCNGGCGGACTTAAAAAAAAAAAAAAATTATAATAGCCGCTGTAGTTTTTTTAGTATCAAATTATTATTCAGCAGCTTCATAGTTGTTTTCTTAATACACTGCACAAAACAAACCCTTAAATAGATTAATTCTATATATTTATAATTTATTTGAATATTCACAATATTAATTCAATGATTTTTAGAACTATTTTAATCGAAATTAAACTAGAGTATTGTTTTTTTAATGACTTTTACATAAATTTAATCTAAATTCATGCACATCTAAATTCATATTAATTCTGCTAGCTTTGCTTTTTAGATTGTCACCACAATTTCATTTTAGAAAGTATTTTCTTATTGCTTTCTAAAAATATTTTTGATAGAACATTTTTTTCAACTAATTTTATGATGATGGTATGATAACTGTTGTATCACAATTTTCTAAGAGATTGTTTTTTCGATCACAGCTTTATAAGTTAAGGACCCGTTTGGGGCAGCTTATTTGATGCGGAGCATTTTGAAAAAAACGCCCAGACCCGTTTGCATAAACTTCATTTTGGCAGCTTATTCAAGAGTTGCGTTTTCAAACCGTTAAAATCAACT
Source organism: Phalaenopsis hybrid cultivar (assembly GCA_002079205.1). Classification (NCBI taxonomy): domain Eukaryota; kingdom Viridiplantae; phylum Streptophyta; class Magnoliopsida; order Asparagales; family Orchidaceae; genus Phalaenopsis; species Phalaenopsis hybrid cultivar. The sequence continues at coordinate 305,677 of JXCR01147013.1, read as the reverse complement.
TTTTCACACCGTTCTTGGCTAGGTGTGATGGCATTTTTCTATATGCTTGCTAGTTTTTCCACAATAAAAAAAATTGTAATAGCAACCGCGACTTTTTTATTAATAAAATGTAGCTGCCCCAAATAGACCCTAAATCTGTTTTAAACAGACCCAGCTGTGCTTAAATGGGCCATATAATATTTAATATTTAACAAAATAATTATTAAAATTTTTATACCTCCTTTTTACATTTAAAAAATGAAAGCAACTTATTNAAAAAAAAAAATTATAATAACAACCGCAACTTTTTTATTAATAAAATGTAGCTGCCCCAAATAGACCCTAAAGCCGTTCCAAACAGACCCAACTATGCTTAAATGAGCCATATAATATTTAATATTTAACAAAATAAATATTAAAAATTTTAAACCTCCTTTTTACATTTAAAAAATGAAAGCAACTTATTAAAAAATAAAAGAAGCAATATTAATATTTAAATATATCTATTAAAATATAAAAATTTATCCTACAACTCACTCATTTTATTAATATTATTTTTGGAATTATTGATTTAAAATTGTCTTTTTGGTTGTAATAATTTGGAAAGCATTGCAAAATGTGGGCCAGAGAGGGATATGAATGCAGGGCGTTACNAACTCACTCATTTTATTAATATTATTTTTGGAATTATTGATTTAAAATTGTCTTTTTGGTTGTATTAATTTGGAAAACATTGCAAAATGTGGGCCAGAGAGGGATATGAGTGCATGGCGTTACAGGTGGGCCGGCCCGGTGGGTCGCTGGCAACTTAGCTGTCAATTAATATGGGCATTGATTATTGCGCTTGGCGTATACTTCTTAACTCACCCTTCGTACTTATTAGCTTTTTTCAGTTGGCGTAGCAACAAGGGATGAGCCATCTTTAGTTTTACCTTTACATTCTTAGTTTCTTATGTATTTATATATATAATATCTATATATTTATAATATTTAGATGCCATAAATAAATTTGTATATGAAAATGTATATATTGCNATTTTACCTTTACATTCTTAGTTTCTTATGTATTTATATATATAATATCTATATATTTATAATATTTAGATGTCATAAATAAATTTGTGTATGAAAATGTATATATTAATCTTAAGATATTGATATTGGTGATATGTTTGATGTGATGTTAAAATTATGATTGTGTGTGTGTAAATATGAAAGTTTAGGAGGTAGATATGTAAATACATGAGAATTATGAGGTATGTATGTAAATGTTGTTTTTGTTTATCTTTATTTGGGAAGAAATCTTTGTGCACATTGGGTTGTGGAAGGAAAATGTTTTAAAATATTTTTCAAAAATGAATTTTTAGAACAATTATGTGTGATTTATTTGTTGAGCATGGGTTTTATTAAAATATGTGGATTGATTTAATTGGAAAGATTCAATATTTATTAGAATGTGCATAAAAGCTTTCAGTCACACAAAAAATTGTTGTGAAACTGCTGAAAAATAATCTGATATTCAAAAAGCTACAGTGGTTATTATAATTTTTTTTAGATCGCAGCAAGAAAGTTGTCGCAGCGCCTTGCCAGGAAAAGTGAGAAAATACAAATTTCAGTGGTCGTTTTTTCAAAAAAACTATAAAAACACAGTTTACCCAAACATACAAAACTGAAGAGTTGTACCGCACTGCCGCCCCAAATGAACCCTAAATGTTAGGCCAACAACCTAAATAAGGAAATTTGTGTTAAGTACTCTGTGGTTGATTGCCCTAATTAAAATGGATGACAAGTGTAAGTGTGAGAGTGTTATTAGATAATGTGAATGCATGCAAATTAGAGTACAGTAGAAGTATTTACAATGTATTAGCTGTCATGAGCTTCAAAATCATTTAGTCTTTTATTTGGCTGTAAATGACCTGTCGATCATTAAAAATTTGAAGATTCGAAGGCATGTCCATATGGAGTCTTATGGCAGCACTATTATTAGCAGAGTGGTGTTTGGCATTATTATGGATGATTATTAGCCCTAGATTATATAAATATCAAAGTAATTAGCATTGTATATAGTAAATATATTCATTAATTTTGAAAAAAAAATTAGATAAATTGGATACATTGATATGAATAAAATTTTCTTGAAGCCATGGTTAAAATATAATTTATAAAAATAGAATATGTTATATGAGAGTGCCTTAATGACAAAGAACCTTGAAGCACACAAAAAGAAAAAAAATTAAATTGGCAAGATAGAAGTAAAGAAGGAAGTAGATCAAATGACAATTAGGCAGAGTCGATCCCCCAATTTAATGAATCATATTTGATAATTTTTTTAGGACTGTCGGATAAGTCATACAACCTACACTTTTTTTGTTTACTTTTTCACACCTTCTTTAGGGAGAGGTCGATAAGAAATCATTATTTTGAATGAGAGCATCATTATCAAACTTACTAAACTCTCTAAGAGGCTTTGCAATTAGTTCCAAACTCATTAACCTTAAATCACCTAAGAAATTATTCAAATTATTGTCATTGTTGTTTGAGCTGATATATCACTACAAAAAAAAGAGGCTTCCATAGTGCTAAAGAGAAGAAACTAATAAAATTGTCAATTGAAGTTTGATTTTTTAATAAAATGAGCAAAATGTTATATAATCCATAACTATTAGAAACATGGGAAACTTGGTGTTAAATGCCACTTGTAAAAATGAATTATTCTNCTAAAGAGAAGAAACTAATAAAATTGTCAATTGAAGTTTGATTTTTTAATAAAATGAGCAAAATGTTATATAGTCCATAACTATTAGAAACATGGGAAACTTGGTGTTAAATACCACTTGTAAAAATGAATTATTCCGAGGGGAAGAAGAAGAATGCTCTTTTCTTAGGAAGAAGTCATCAGGATTAAGTTGCATTTGAATAGTGAAGAAATCAATATATCTGAAATTGAAGCTATTTTTCTAAAAAAAAAAATATTATATCCAATAATGTGATAATGGTTGTGACAGAATGATACCTCTCAAATTCCACCTTATACTAGTGAGTATTTTCCTTCATCCCAATCAAGATTTTATCTTCAAGGATTTTAGACATCCACTTATAGAGATGTTAAAAAAATCAAGACCAAAGAAAATATGACTAGTTAGTTTGTCAAAAAATCTCTACTTTAGGCTTATAAATAGTGATTAGAATAAGAAGCACAATATTTCAAAAAAAAAAAAAAATCATTTGTGTGATGTTTGAATTGATAAGTGAATCTTTTTGGATTCCATAGTTGGTCAAANGGAAGAAGTCATCAGGATTAAGTTGCATTTGAATAGTGAAGAAATCAATATATCTGAAATTGAAGCTATTTTCTACAAAAAAAATATTATATCCAATAATGTGGTAATGATTGTGACAGAATGCTACCCTCTCAAATTTCACCTTATACTAGTGAGTATTTTCCTTCATCCCAATCAAGATTTTATCTTCAGGGATTTTAGGCATCCACTTATAGAGATGTTTAAAAAATCAAGACCAAAGAAAATATGACTAGTTAGTTTGTCAAAAAATCTCTACTTTAGGCTTATAAATAGTGATTAGAATAAGAAGCACAATATTTCAAAAAAAAAAAAAGAAATCATTTGTGTGATGTCTGAAATGATAAGTGAATCTTTTTGGATTCCATAGTTGGCCAAGNTAGCCATACTCTTTAAATGAAGTTGGTTTGTTTATCTTGTTAGATATGTAATACATTAGAGTCTGCTGGCTTAATTGCTGTGCTTTATCTTTCAGGTTCAAATATTGGAGAAGCAACTTCAAGACGAAATGGACTTGCATGTGGCATTGGCAAATGCAGTGGGAAATACTGTTTTGCCTTTATCCAACTCCCCCTCCAAGCTTCCAAATAAGGTAAGGCCTTTACTCATCTTGATATCCTTATAAAGTCTGGTAAATAATATTTTTTTAGGTATTTTCATTAGTTCCACTTTTAGTTCTTTGATTTGCAAAATTTCTTTAGGCTCGGGAGCTCTTAGCCAGCATTGATGCACTAGAGAGAACAGTTAGAAAACTTGAAGAAGAACTCTTTGTCTTGCATTTTAACCTTCAACATGAACGAAGCGAGCGTCATGCTGCTGAAATCCATATAGAATATTTACAAATTCCGTCGATGGCACCTCCATCATCAACTTCTGGGTATATATGGGAAGAAGTATATAATTTCTCCTCTTAATTTAACTTTTTCCATGTCCCATATGAGCATTTTGACTTCTAGATAGTGATGTTTTATTTTGTTTGTATTTTGCAGCATGTTTCTTCTTTGAGAGTGTCAAAGCTTGATGTTCAAATGCCTCCTTCAATCCATCTGGATTTATTACCAGGCAACGAAGATTTAGAGTTGGCTAGTGGCCCAGCTGAAAATATCCTGATAAATGAGGTTTGATTCATGTAATTTTAATGAGAAAAGTGTTAAAATAGTCTCATACTCTTTGCAGGGGGGTCATTTTAATCCTAAAGTTTATGAAAGTGTTAATTTCGTCCCCAAACTCTTTTAATATTGGTTGATATAGTCCCAGTGTGGACTATTTTTGCCCCATTAAAACAGTTTGGGGACTAATTTAGTACTTTTATCAACTCTGGGACTAAAATGACCCATGGAATAGTCAAGGGACTATTTTGACACTTAAATTTTTATGCAGTTAATTCTATTACACCAAATATTTGTTGGCATTTAACACTAAAATTTTGTCTGATCCTGTTTCTACAACAGGTTTTGGGACCATGCCATAGGAGAGAAGAAGGGAAAAGGATTATAGATTCTTCCCTACGGTTGCCTGTTTTTGCACTGAAAGATTTGAAAGTGAAGAAACTCTGGCGTCACCCAAATCAGCTTTCAGAAGAAATGGTCTCATGCATGAGAAATATTTTTCTTCGCCTGTCAAGATCTCCGACGAGTACTTCCAAGACATCATTGTCAAAGTGGTTAACTTCGCTGTCTTTTGTGGCTGGAAATCTCTCCCATTCTTCATGGACATCTTTCTCAGATTCATCCAGGTTGCCTTCCTCGGTGCAAACTTCTTCTGAGCTGATTCACGGCTATGAAGTAATGGATCAGGAAGATTTATATGATCCATATGGAGTTAATGAAAGATCAAATTGGAGAGATATTGGGAAGTATCGTTTGGCAAAGGAGGTGTCTTGGATGTCAGTTGGGAAAGCACAACTTGAATACGCTGCCAGTGCTTTGAAGAAATTCAGGTTTGGTAGTACCCGCCATTAAAATTCAGTTATATTAGCTATCAAAATATGAAGTTTGGTATATTGAATACTTTGATAACCTTAAGATAGTGTAGCTTCTTTCGCTTGAAAAGTGTATAATCCTTTTCATACATTGCTCCTTTTTGGTTTGGGGCTTTTACATAAATACCACCCAATTGTTATGTATTTACATAGCTCACACCTAAACTTTAATATTTATATGCATAGCACTTTGGTGCTTTAAACCTATGCATGAAATGGTTTATGTCACTTTTAAAGAATGGTAATTGTTTTAACTTTATTCTTATATTTTTAACGATGTTTACATATGCTTACAAGTTGACATCCTTCCACAATGCCTTGCAGGTTTCTCGTAGAGCAACTAGCAAAGGTCAACCCAGCTCAAATGAGTAATGATGAGAAGCTGGCTTTCTGGATTAATCTGTATAATGCCTTAATAATGCACGTATGTTTTATCCAAATTTTATATTTATACGTTATAATAGAATCACTAGTTTGTATCAAATGATTCGGGGTGAAACCGACATTATATTTTTGGATGGGCAAAATAAACAAATATCTGATTTTTTTCAAGTATTAGGCAAAAAAATATATTCATGGGGAGCAAAATTACTAAATTCTAGGTGCACAATTATCCACCGGGACATTACCCGGTTCCGCCCTTGCAAATGATTATCATACTACAATAACAAAATTGATAAATCTAACAATGAAATATATATTTCTCTACTGGCACTCAAATTTTATTTGTTTTCAGATCTATCTGGCATATGGAGTTCCTAAAAGTGACATCAAACTCTTCTCATTGATGAAAAAGGTTAAAAAGATCGTATCTTTGCTCCTCTTCTGCTACTGCAATCGAGCAAAATTTCTCTCATGTTCTAATTTTGTTTTAATAACTAATTGCAGGCGTGTTATACTGTTGGAGATCAAACTTTTAGTGCTGCTGACATTGAATTCGTTATTTTAAAGATGAAACCTCCCGCTCATCGGCCACAGATTGTATGCAAAATTCTATGGTTTTTGCTGCTCTTTGGTTTTTTTGGGTGTGTGCGGGATTTCTAATGGCCTCTAACGTATGCATTTCTTTTCAGGCATTAACTCTGGCTCTGCACAAATTCAAATTGACAGAGGAGCACAGACAATACTCCATTGATAGCTTGGAACCCCTGGTCTTGTTTGGGCTTAGTTCTGGGATGTACTCTTGCCCTGCAGTAAGTTCCTAAATTCTTGATTCATTCTATTTCCAATATTTACAATGGTTTTGATATGTTGTTCAAAGTGCTTTCTTTTTGCAGTATGATGAATGGCTTAGTTATAATGAAAATTGATGAAATCTAATTCATTCTAACTTTCATGTTATAGGGTACAATTTCTTTAGGACTATTTAAAGTGGTGGTGCAAAAATAAAATTAGGAAGTGGATAATCATTTTTTTACTAGAAGGAAAAAGGTTTGCCCCAAAAGAGAACCAATTTGTTGTAGCATGCATTTAATATCCTTGCCTTCTAGAGAAATGCAAGGATTCAAGCATGCATTTAACAATGGGATCAGATTTATTTGTTAATTTTTGTATTATTTTTTATTTTATTGTTTAAAACATGTTTGTTTATTGTGTGCATCTCTGCCTTGATTTTCCCATTTAGTATTTTTCTTGTAAATCCGAGTATCTTTTGATTAATTCATGATGTAGGTAAGGATCTTCACCGCAACCAACGTGCAAGAAGAGCTGAAAAACTCCATGAAGGACTATATCCAAGCATCCGTCGGCATAAATGACAAAGGCAAACTCCTTGTCCCAAAGCTGCTGTACTTCTTCGCCAATGGAGTCGTGGAGGATTCTCTACTCGTCGATTGGATTTGCCGGCACCTCACCGCCGCCCAAGCCTCAATCATCATGGACTCAACCTCGCATCAGAAGCAGAGACTCCTTCGCGCGCCGAGTTTCAGCGTAATTCCATTTGATTCCAGGTTTAGGTATCTGTTCTTGCCCCATAACAAGAACCAAAATTGTTAGTTAAGTTTGTTGAAAT
>JXCR01147013.1:254432-297873 GCA_002079205.1 Phalaenopsis hybrid cultivar | reverse complement strand
ATGCATATTTTATTTTTAAAATGAAAATATTAGTTATATTTTATGAAATGTCAAAGATTTGAGTGTGATTTAAAGAGAGATAAATTTAGGAGTTAGATATATTAAAGACATTAGAAATGTAATATGTATGTAAATGCCTCTATTTTCTTATTGTTGAAATGCTAATGTTTCAAATAGAAGAAAATATTACGTTTGTACGGCAGAACACAGAGGAAAACGTCCATAAGAGCTGGGCGCTTGAGTTCTTAATAAAATATTACTTCGTTCTTCTTTGCTCGTCATTCTCTACACCAAGCTTTATCGATCCTCTCAAGTCTTCCAAGCCCTCATTTGTCAAGCTCCTCAACTACACCCTCCCTTTCTCCTCCCCTCTGAAACTCCTCAAATACATCTACTTATTTCTCTTCTCCCACTTCAATTCTCTCCCCATCTCCCTCATCAAAAGCTGCTTCTTTAAAACCTATGTCTTTCCTCATCGTTGTATGAATTGGATTCGAGCATTGAAATGTTACTTATATTAAAGACGAAATTCTAGAATGCTAGGTAGTATTTTTGACATCTTTGGCTATTATTTTCTGCTGGTTTGTCTGCTTAGCTCCCCCACCAGGCATGACCCAGACACGTTGCATGCTTGTTTGGCTTTCCTGCTGATATTAGTTTTGTACAGGTCGAGTGCATTTTTATCTTTTTCTTTATACTTTTTAGAGGCCTAGGAAGAGTCTTTATTATAAATAAGGTGTGAGCGTGGGTTCTAAGGTGTCAGATGGGCGGAACCACGTGAAGGAGACCAGAATTAGGACAAGACATGTATATGTGGAGTTTGATTGTCTTTTTCTTTTCTAGGATATGTCGCCAACCCAGCGGCATCGCCCTTTTTATTATTTTATTTGGCTTGTTATACTGTTTTTTTCTGAATGATTACAAGCTTGTGTTGTTTCCCCTATTTCTTTCCGGTTTATTTGAGTTGTTATAAAAATTACAATTTAGGCTCTTTAGGACCTTAAAATTGTAAATTTTTCTACAAAAAACCTAATTAAAATTTCAAGTTAAATTAAAATTTAAGATTAAGAGATTCATAATTTTTCAAAACTTGTATTTTATTTTCCTACATAGCCTTCGAGTTGGTTTTATAACGAGTTGCATAGCATGACATTCACCCATCATAACATAGGTTCTTCACAATATCTAAAGACCTCTCTAGATAACTACATCATTTTCATGTCGCGAGGAAAATCCCCCGTGCTTCTCCAGCCTGACTGACCTAACATAGATTTCTTCTTAGGTGATTGCCTAGTGTATTTAGGTCATTAGAAGGGTCCCTAAATCAAACAGGGTGCAAGTCCCAAATTTTATTGGGAGCATTTTCAGATTTGTAGCTAAACCTCTCATTCCTTCTCTTTATGACGACATCCTTGTCGTTTCAGCGGATATATAAGTTACACCACTTGGAGCTTCACTTGATAGTCATATAACAAAGATTTTTTTTTTCCTTTGACCTTAGAGCTATCGAGGTCCCTACAGATAACGCAATTCATTAATTACTGATTGAGAATCTCTGGATGTGTTGGGTCGACTACCTTCACTTCCTAGTGCCTTGGGATGGCGGGTCTGTGGTACCATGATCCAGCCACCTCTACCTTCTAGGGATTACTTCTCCCTTCTTTGGGTATGTGATTATGACATGTCGCCCCTTTTGCCTTCATTGGTATCATCTTGACAACTCGATTACCGATGAGTTGTTGCCCGTTTGTGATAAGATGATTTGTCCTCTACCCTTAGAATCGGATGTACTTTGACGTATCAGGATTTTTCGTCAGAATGATTCGGTTATTTCATAGGTTCCGTATGCCAATGAGTCTGTTACCCATGTAGGATTGTGAGAGACTCACTCTCTGCCCTGTGGCTCAGCGTGAGCTTTGAAAATGTCAAAGTAATTCTTTGTGAAATAACCATCCTTTGAAAGCCCTATGCTAGTAGTCATTACTGATGTCAACAAAACTTCTTTGAATCAAGAGTATTATTGGACAACCCCAAAGATGTAATTAAGCAAATGAGATATGTCATCTTTGGATCACCTTAGAACCAGAACAGGCAAACATACCTGAATCTCTAGTTATGGTAGTCTACGTAAGTTTTCTTTCGCAGATATTGGTCTAAGATGCTTCCACCCTATCTTTTCTGGGGGACATACTTGTCATATCCTTACAAGATTTATCACACATAGATTGTTCATATTCTTTTTATTATTTGTCTTCTTTATCGTATGTTCGTATTTTTCGATTTTTCTCTTTTGCTAATCATTCACATGATCCAGAAGAGAAACTTATTCGAAAAAAAGAAAGTATGTGCCGATGAACAAACTAGCAGCTCCTTTAAAAATAAAAAGAAAAAAAACGAAAACAATATTCTTCGATAAAGTGAACACGGCGGAAAATAATGAGTTTGTGATGCTGAGATGAAGACACTTGTAACCTTTATGATGATAATTGCATCCAAGAAAGATACACGTTTGAGCCTTCGGGTGAATTTATAGTAGCAAGGGAGGGTTGCCAAGGAAAGTAGGCACACCCAAAGTTTTTTTAGTGTTGATAGTCTAGTGAAGAATTGTTTAATAGTTGAAAAGCAGAGATGTAATGAGTGGTAGGAGAGAGTAACGTACTGATGAGATAGTTGTTGTAAGAGTAATATCAACCCAAAATTGTGATGGAAGAAGAGCTGTGTTGATTAAAGTGCATGAGGTTTCTACAAGATGTTGATTTTTATGTAAAACCAAGCCAATTTGTTTTGGGGTGTACAAACTACTAAATTGGTGCACAAAAACCATGATTTTGATGATAATCTAACAATTGATGTGATCAATATTCACCACTCCCGTCATATCTTAAAAATTATATGGTTTTAGTATAGTGAGTTTGTATGTATTTATTTAAATGAATAAAATGTTGGGTGACTTTAGATTTATGTTTCATGGGAACGCACCAAGAAAAGCGGGAGTAAGCATCACTGAAAGTAATGTAAAAAAAGTAGCCATCTATTGAAGTATGCGAGAATGGACCCCAAAAATATGAATGAATCAGATCAAGTAAACAATAAAAAGTAATTCTAGAAGTAAAAGGTAGTTAGTGACTTCTATTTTTGCAAACAATTTTTACATACTGTATAATTTTGAGAAATTTAAAATTGAGAATTTTATTTTGAAATAACACTGATGATCCTGTAGTGAGGGTGCCAGTGTAGATGATGTCATGTGTTGGAAGGAACATTGGAGTGATGCAAGGCAGTGGTAAGGTAAACAACTTGACTAACAAGACCAATCAAAGGCTTTTTCTCGATTTTGAGATTTTGTACATAAAAGTAATTAGGAGTAAAAGTGACTTGACAATTGTTATCACAAGTTTAGTTATTTACATATACTAAATTATGAGAAATATTATGTGCATACAAATAGAGGAGGAAAGAGTAACTTACTATCTGGAGTGAGTAAAATACGCTTACTAGTTTGTATGATATCGATAATTTGTCCATTGCCAACCATCACTTTGTCGGTACCCAGGTATGGTGTGGGATATTGCACATTCTCTATATGAAGGGTGATGTGAGCCTTGACACTATGTTTAGAATCTACTCTTCTGAATGGGATTGAATATTGGTGTGAAGTTTTGTATGGAGCTGGAACCGCGAGCTTATATTGTAAGCCCGCTCTATTCCAACAGGTGGATGCAGTTCGTCCTTGAAATAGATTGTTTCTGTTTGCTGAAATTCTGAGCGTTATGGTTGCCAACTTCATCTTGACCGAATCTTGAAGGGTTGGGGTGGTGGGATCTAGCAAAGAGTTAAAACCATTTACCGTTAATATGTTTTGAATTTTTATCTTTCATATTGGATAGTTTTCATATGTCTAAGGAATTGGGAAAGAAGGTCGCTTGAATTAAGTGGAGAGAACTTGTTGATTGTGAAATTGCTAGGAAGGAGGTGGTGGAAGAGTTATCCATCAAGAACCTGGCTGCTAGAAGAAACTTGTAGGGAAAAGAAGAAATAGAAAGAAAGAAGCAGTGGTGGAGAAGAATCGGAGGAGATTAGGGTACTCAGATGTATTCATGCTCTAATACCATGTGAAAACTCTAACTTCTTGATGCAAAAAAAAAAAAAAAACGAAAGAATCAAAGTGGGCAGAAGAAAAATGAGAATATATTTATTCCACCTTAACATTTTAATTCAAGCCCTTACATATAAATGGACCCTAAAGGTGTAAAATATGAAAATAACATGAGTGTTTATTTACATAATTGTGGATGAAGACGCAAATTAAAAAAAAATCGAACCTTATTTAGCAGAGGAGAAAAAAGNATATATATATATATATATATATATATATATATATATATATATATATTACACATATTGTTTATATATTAATATATTATATATATTTATATCTAAGTTTAAATCATAATTGTTCTCGTGATAATGTGGTTATGCGCCTTGTTTTGCATACATTTGGTTCAGGTTCAAATCCAACACTATAAATCTATTTTTTTAGTTTAATTTTAACGAGCTAATTTCGAGCTGAACACGAACACGAATATTTAAATCGAGCCGAACACGAACACACTGTTCACAAGCCGTTTTCGAGCACGAGCCGATTTCGAACACGAATAATTTCGAACGAGACGAACACGAGCCGAGCCTGCTCATTTACAGCCCTATTCACACGATCCAGAAGAGAAACTTATTCGAAAAAAAAGAAAGTATGTGCCGATGAACAAACTGACAGCTCCTTTAAAAATAAAAAGAGAAAAAAATAAAAACAATATTCTTCGAAAAAGTGAACGCGGCGGGAAATAATGAGTCCGTGATGCTGAGATGAAGACACTTGTAAGCTTTATGATGATAATTGCATCCAAGAAAGATACACGTTTGAGCCTTCGGGCTGAATTTATTAGTGGCAAGGGAGGGTTGCCAAGGAAAGTAGGCACACCCAAAGGTTTTTTAGTGTTGATAGTCTAGTGAAGAATTGTTTAATAGTTGAAAAGCAGAGATGTAATGAGTGGTAGGAGAGAGTAACGTACTGATGAGATACTTTGTTGTAAGAATAACATCAGTCCAAAATTGTGATGGAAGAAGAGCCGTGTTGTGTATAGTGCATGCAGTTTCTACAAGATGTTGATTTTTATATAAAACCAAGCCATTTTGTTTTGTGGTGTACAAACTACTAAATTGTTGTACAATACCATGATTTTGTACATAGTCTAATAGTTGATGTGATCGGTATTCACCACCCCTGTCATATCTTAAAAGTTATATGGTTTTATTATAGTGAGTTTGTATGTATTTATTTAAATGAATAAAATGTTGGGTGACATTAGATTTATGTTTCATGGGAATGCACCAAGAAAAGCGGGAGTAAGCATCACTGAAAGTAATGTAAAAAATGTAGCTATCTATTGAAGTATGCGAGAATGGACCCCAAACATATGAATGAATCAGATCAAGTAAACAATAAAAAGTAATTCTAGAAGTAAAAGGTAGTTGGTGACTTTAATTTTTGCAAACAATTTTTACATGCTGTATAATTTTGAGAAATCTAAAATTGAGGATTTTGTTCTGAAGTAACACTGATGATCTTGCGGTGAGGGTGCTAGAGTAGATGATGCCATGTGTTGGAAGGAACATTGGAGTGATGCAAGGCAGTGGTAAGGCAAAGAACTTGACTAACAAGACCAATCAAAGGCTTTTTCCCGGTTTTGAGATTTTGTACATAAAAGTAATTAGGAGTAAAAGTGATTTGACATTTGTTATCACAAGTTTAATCATTTACATATACTAAATTATGAGAAATATTAGGTGCATACAAAGAGAGGAGGAAAGAGTAACTTACTATCTGGAGTGAGTAAAATACGCTTACTAGTTTGTATGATATCGGTAAGTTGTCCATTGCCAACCATCACTTTGTCGGTACCCAGGTATGGTGTGGGATATTGCACATTCTCAATATGAGGGGTGTGACGTGAGCCTTGACACTGGTGTTTAGAATCCACTATTGTGAATGAAAAAATATTACATCAGTATTACGCACGTAGAAATAACGTGCGTAGCCAATGAAATCCCGCCACGACACCCTGCGCGGCAGGGAAGAAAAAACGTGCGTGTTATTCATGTGTCATTGCGTGTTATTCATGTGTTATTGTGTGTTATTCATGTGTTATTCATGTATTATTGTGTTATTATAACACCAAGAATATTCTCAGGACACGATAACACATGAATAACACACAATAACACCTGAATAACACGGAGAATATTTCAGACAGAGAAAAAAGGGCGCAGTAACACGGGAGAATATTCTCCCCCGTGTTATTCATGTGTTATTGTGTGTTATTCATGTGTTATTGTGTCATGACACAATAACACATGAATAACACACAATAACACATGAATAACACGGAGGAGAATATTCTCCCGTGTTACTGCGCCGTTTTTTTTTTCTCTGGCGTGATTTCATTGGCTACGCACGTTACTCCAGGTGCGTAGTACTGATGTAATATTTTTTCCTTGTGAATGGGATTGAATATTGGTGTGAAGTTTTTTTATTTTGAGCTGGAGCCGCGAGCTTATATTGTAAGTCCGCTCTATTCCATCAGGTGGATGCAGTGTGTCCTTTCTTGAAATAGATTGTTTCTGTTTGCTGAAATTCTGAGTGTTATGGTTGCCAACTTCATCTTGACCGAATCTTGAAGGGTTGGGATGTTGGGATCTAGCAAAGAGTTAAAACCATTTACCATTAATATTTTTTGAATTTTTATCTTTCATATTGGATAGTTTTCATTATGTCTAAGGAATTGGGAAAGGAGGTTGCTTGAATTAAGTGGAGAGAACTTGCTGATTGTGAAATTGCTAGGAAGGAGGTGGTGGAAGAGTTATCCATCAAGAACCTGGCTGCTGGAAGAAACTTGTAGGGAAAAGAAATAGAAAGAAAGAAGCAGTGGTGGAGAAGAACCAGAGGAGATTAGGGTACTCAGATATATTCATGCTCTAATACCATGTGAAAACTCTGACTTCCTCATGCAAAAAGAAAACAGAAGAATCAAAGTGGGCAGAAGAAAAATAAGAATATATTTTTTCCACCTTACATTTTAATTCAAGCCCTTACATATATATAGACCCTAAAGGTGTAAAATATGAAAATAACATAAGTGTTTATTTACATAATTGAGGAGGATGAAGACCTAGGTTAAAAAAAATCGAACCTTATTTAGCAGAGGAGAGAAAAGCCAACGATTGAAGTGTTGTGAGATCTAGATACACCAGTTGATGTGATATTATATAAATCAAACAGAAGAACGATCGACGACGAAGCGAAAAATAGAACGAGAAAAATTTACACCAGAAAATAGTAACACCATAACGAAACACAGATTTACGTGGTTCGGCAAATTGCAGAGGATTTTACTACTTGAGGAATTTACACCAGTCGATCACCTCGACTTACAAGAGAAATCTCTCACTCTTCGTTGCTCTTTCTGTTCTTCTCTCTCTACACCGAGATACACCGAAGAAACTCTAAATCGAGATACACCGAAAAAGATAAACTTACAAGAGAAATAACTCTTCAGCCACAAGCCATCAAGAAGAAGCCAAGGAAGAACAATTTTCTTCTTCTTCTTGCTTCTTCCATCTGCCGTAAGAAACTACCGCTTGCACTTCTTTTTCTCTGCCCCGAGGAAACCTTCCTCTATCCCGAGGAAACCGAAGAAGAACTCAAACCATGACTTCTAAACCCAAGGAGAGTCATCCGAAGCTTTTATCACGAACAGGAATGAATGGAGAGATGCTTCGCTTCGCAACAGAGGAAGGCGGGAGTAGTGGCGCCTACGGTTTGCGAATTGTCGCCAGGCGGGAACGATCGTGACTATTTTGCGATCGAAGTGGGAGAGCGGAATGAGAGATCGCGATGTTTCATGATCAGGTGAGCGGAAACGGGGGTAGGACCGGGCTCCACTTCTAACATGAAGCACAAACAATGAGTATCCCAAGTGGCACTACTAATTTTAACTAAAAATAAACAAAATATACATTTTGATATATAGATAAAATGATATATATATATATATATATATATAATAAAGTATGTATTATAAATTTAATAAGAATTGAGTGGCATTTTTGTAAATCTTTTGAATAAGGGAGAGGAAAGAGGGAGCAAGTTGTCAGGTAATTTTACCTGGAGGTTAGTTGATCTGGCAATTGGGAACAAAACAGGCCAACCTCCGCTCTTTACTGCGTTATATTTTCTTCTCCTTTTTATAGATATCAAATGGCTGCTGTCGTTGTCCCCTCCCATTCGGCTCCATCTCTGCTTCGTCTTTCTAGAATCTCCTCTTCCTCCTCACCATCAAGATTCGCATTCCCTTCGATCCGCCATTCGAACTCCCACCTCTTCTCGACTGTCACTTGTCGCCGTGCCGCCGCACCCTCTTTCCCTGGCTTGGCTCGATCGCGTGGCCGCTGCATCATCGCTTTCGTTGACCTCAACGAGGCTCCATACGCCCTCACTGACGATCCCCCCTTCGATGACGTCGAGGTGGTTGAAGAAATTAAGGTTGTGGGAGATCTTGGCGGTGGAGTAGCGGGAGGCGGAGAAGGAGACGGTTTTGGTGGCGGTGACGACGGAGGAGGTGACGACGGTGGTGGCGGAGAAGGGGGTAAAAGTGAGGGCGAAGGTGAGTCTGGAAAGGGGAAGAAGGTGAGTGGGATGTCGATGTCGCAGAAGCTGACGCTGGGTTACGCCGCTTTAGTTGGAGGTAACGATTTCGTCGATATTAGATCGTTTATCCGTCTGATCTTTTTCTGGGTTTTCTTTTTTCAGTTCAAGCAGTTGGCCTATGATTCGTTTGGTATATGTTTTATGTTTTCTGTGTCTTCTTTGTGTGTTGTGGTAGACGATTTGAGAAGCCAAATGGTTGTCGATTTGNTTTTCTCAGTTCAAGCAGTTGGCCTATGATTCGTTTGGTATATGTTTTATGTTTTCTGTGTCTTCTTTGTGTTGTTGTGGTAGACGATTTGAGAAGCCAAATGGTTGTCGATTTGTTTTTAAAACTCCATCTACGAATTTTCTAGGTCATGCCTTTGTTTTGTGCGGTTGATTATTAATTTGGGTGATGGTGTGCCAACTCTACTCACGGTTGGATCATAACCCAGGTCGTTGCAAATGTGGTATAAATACCAAAATCGAGACTGTATTTGAGCTTTTCGGTTGATTGATCTTATAAAAACATCAGCAAGATTATCTTGAGAAGAGATGTGTTGAAAATTGTTCTGGATCAAATATATTCATGAATAATGCGGTGATCCATTTCAATATGCTTTGTTTGAGCAGGAATATTTGGATTATTTGTAATGACTATGGTTGAAATGTTGTCTCAATATAATAAGCTTGCATTGTTTGTTTGAAACAAGAAATGTCTTAGTGCATGTCTAAGCTAGTGCTGCAAATGCGCCAAGTTAAGTTTGAAGTTGTTTGAGCTTGAGCTTATTTATTAAGGCAGGCTTAAGTTTAAATTCGAGCTTTAATGATAATGTTTAAGATCATTTTGTTTAAATTCGTTGTTCTAGCTTGGCNTTGCAATGTTTGTTTGAAACAAGAAATGTCTTAGTGCATGTCGAAGCTAGTGCTGCAAATGCGCCAAGATAATTTTGAGGTTGTTTGAGTTTTTGCTTATTTATCAAGGCAGGCTTATGTTTAAATTCGAGCTTTAATGATAATGTTTAAGATCAGTTTGTTTAAATTCGTTGTTCTAGCTTGGTTTGAGCTTGATTCATTTTGTGATTAATAAACTTCAAACTAGCATCTCTTTTGGAAATGAAAACATGTCTTATTGAGCCGAGTGTATTGAGCTTTAAAGAGCCATTTTTATTAATTAAGAACATAAAAATTTTATTAAATAGACTTTAAATATGTTAACATTTCATTAAAATTCTTAAACGTGATTTCTAACAGCCTCCGACATGACCAAAAGGGTTACAAGTTAGAAGCTCAGCAATTCAACTTAGTCTTTTACAGTTTATTCATAATGCTCCTTTAAAGCATTCTAATAATTTCAGACTAAATGCCCAAATTTAGGTAGAATGCAAATGTTCTTGTGCAAATATTAATCGAATTTTATATTGAGCTTTAATTTAATTTATTATCTAGTTTTAATCTATTTTTTTAATGAGCATTAAACAATATTGTTTCTGATTATAAATCNATTCTCCTTTAAAGCATTCTAATAATTTCAGACTAAATGCCCAAATTTAGGTAGAATTCAAATGTTCTTGTGTGAATATTAATCAAAATTTATGTTGAGCTTTAATTTAATTTCTTATTTAGTTTTAATATATTTTTTTTAACGAGCATTAAACAATATTGTTTATGATTATAAATAAATTGAGTAACAATAACAATCAAGAGTTTATACATGTGTTCAAACTTATTCAATTAGTTAATCAAAAGAACATGAATAAGCTTTTATCAAGCCGAGTCATGAGCAATTTGTTGAATTCTTAGTTCAAAAGCCAAATAAAGTCAATGGTTGCAATGATTAAAACTCGACTTTCTACTTTAGTGGAAGAGCAAGCAATGGTGGATTAGTTCTTAGCACATCAAGAGATTAGGGCGAGGTCAAGATGCGTATAATATATGGTAGTAGACTTGCTATTCTTGGTATCACCTACTCAATCAGAATCGGAGTATTATGGACGCGTAGTTTTGCTTTTTGAATGACTCGACTGTAATGTAGGTTGCCTTGTAGATGCTATTAGTTGTGTTTGAGAGCTTTGAACTAGCATATATTGGCACACCCTATTAGCATTAAAAAAGTATTTAGACTATGATAGTAAGATGTTGAATCAAACTTGTGAACAATTGATCGAGAATGCCATCCAAAAAATGCCACCCAAACATGGTATGATGGACACATTTGTGGTCGGTAGGTTGGTAGAAAGAGGGTTTTCTATTGGTTTGCAATTATTCATTCTAGCCTTTTGTAAGATCTTGAATATGTATTTTGATGTAGTGAAAATAAGTTATGGATCAATCAACTCAACTTAGATTCCGAGGCATATTAAACCATTGTTTAAGATTGTTAAGGAGAGCTAAGTGAGCATCTAGATTATTTCAAGCAATTTGAATGTCATCAACATAGATAAGCACATAGGGTCGACTGTTGTTTGGCATGATGGCAACAAAGATGTATTGACGGCTCTGAAATCAGATCCCAATCTATGTAGTGTACCATTGACTAGGAACTTAGTTGAGACTGTAAATTACTTTTTGTAAAAGGAAAGCATGATTTGAAAATGAAGGATCCTTCAAGCCTTGTGACGATTGAATGAGCTAGGAAGAGTCTGCCATGAGGTGATTTCTATCACCCAAATATGCATACCATTGTTGAGGCAAGACTTGAGATGCTACAAACATGGCTTGTTAATAGCACCTTTGAATTAGTAATAAAGATTAGAGTGGTCTAAGCATTGTAGCGAAATGTCTACCTTTGCCATATATCCAACATTCATTGAAGGCATTGGGTGGGTGGCTTCACTTGACAAAGGTAAATCCACATTTTTTCCTATGCACATGAATAGTATAAAAGGAGACAGATATTAGAAGGTTGCAACTTGCAAAGCATTCAATTGTTGGTATTTGTGATGATTTTCTTTGGAAAGATTAATTTCTTCATTGCACAGGAAGGAATAGAGATCACTTAAATTGACATGTGAGTTTCGTGTAAATGACAGTTTTGAAGGCTTAATAATTTGATGTTAGATCATTAAAAATGTAAATAATGATGTCTTCTAAATCAATAGAGCACCCCACAATGGTATCAAAGCACAAGCGCAATGCGATGCACAAGACTTTATTTTTACTTCAAAGAGTAGAGCGAAGCAATGTTTTTATTAACCAAAACGCTAGTAGGTTATACAAAACTATTAATGTATAAAAATATTTGTTGGCAGTTATAAAATATAAAGTATGACTTAAAAGTTTATATAAAATAGAAAAAAATATGATACAATACATAAATTGAAGCCAAATATTGAGGGAAAACTTCCAAATTAAACTTTGAATAGTTTCTAATAGATTGTTGCAATAATTAAAAACTTAAAAATTACAAAAAAAAAATCCTTCAAATTAACTTCAGCTCTTTAAAGTGCGCCTCAACGAAGCGAAGCAGGTGGCATGCGCTTTGCTTCACTTTGCTTGTGAAGCACACTCCAAAACATGCTTTTAAAAACATTGAGTTTAGATAGATATTAAGTTTTTAATTGACTTTTTGTGAATATATTGCCTAGTTTATTTTCGAGCTGAATAACTTGAGACAGATTTATGGATTAGTTGCTTCTCATTGCTTGTCCAAATCTCAGCATGAGAGTTTAGGTTCAAGACAAGGTGAAGAATATAAACAGCAATGGTGGAGAAACAAGCTGTTATGTAGAGGTTTTGATCAATCAGNCCTTTGTTTTGTGCGGTTGATTATTAATTTGGGTGATGGTGTGCCAACTCTACTCACGGTTGGATCATAANTGTCGATTTGTTTTTAAAACTCTATGTACGAATTTTCTAGGTCATGCCTTTGTTTTGTGCGGTTGATTATTAGTTTGGGTGATGGTGTGCCAACTCTACTCACGGTTGGATCATAGCCTAGGTCGTTGCAAATGTGGTATAAATACCAAAATTGAGACTGTATTTGAGCTTTTCGGTTGATTGATCTTATAAAAATATCAGCAAGATTATCTTGAGAAGAGATTGTTGAAAATTGTTCTGGATCAAATATATTCATGCATAATGCGGTGATCCATTTTAATATGCTTTGTTTGAGCAGGAATATTTGAATTATTTGTAATNAAATTGAGACTGTATTTGAGCTTTTCGGTTGATTGATCTTATAAAAATATCAGCAAGATTATCTTGAGAAGAAATGTGTTGAAAATTGTTCTGGATCAAATATATTCATGAATAATGCGGTGATCCATTTTAATATGCTTTGTTTGAGCAGGAATATTTGAATTATTTGTAAGGACTATGGTTGAAATGTTGTCTCAATATAATAAGCTTGCAATGTTTGTTTGAAACAAGAAATGTCTTAGTGCATGTCGAAGCTAGTGCTGCAAATGCGCCAAGATAACTTTGAGGTTGTTTGAGCTTGAGCTTATTTATCAAGGCAGGCTTATGTTTAAATTCGAGCTTTAATGATAATGTTTAAGATCAGTTTGTTTAAATTTGTTGTTCTAGCTTGGTTTGAGTTTGATTCATTTTGTGATTAATAAACTTCAAACTAGCATCTCTTTTGGAAATGAAAACATGTCTTATTGAGCCGAGTGTATTGAGCTTTAAAGAGCCATTTTTATTAATTAAGAACATAAAAATTTTATTAAATATACTTTAAATCTGTTTACATTTCATTAAAATTCTTAAACGTGATTTCTAACAGCCTCCAACATGACCAAAAGGGTTACAAGTTAGAAGCTCAGCAATCAACTTAGTCTTTTACAGTTTATTCATAATGCTCCTTTAAAGCATTCTAATAATTTCAGACTAAATGCCCAAATTTAGGTAGAATTCAAATGTTCTTGTGCGAATATTAATCAAATTTTATATTGAGCTTTAATTTAATTTCTTATTTAGTTTTAATCTATTTTTTTTAAAGAGCATTAAACAATATTGTTTTTGATTATAAATAAATTGAGTAACAATAACAATCAACAGTTTATACATGTGTTCAAACTTATTCATCTAGTTAATCGAATGAACATGAATAAGCTTTTATCAAGCCGAGTCATGAGCAATTTGTTGAATTCTTAGTTCATTTACAACCTAGTCAAAGCCAAATGAAGTCAATGGTTGCAATGATTAAAACTCGAATTTCTACTTTAGTGGAAGAGCAAGCAATGGTGGATTAGTTCTTAGCACATCAAGAGATTAGGGCGAGGTCAAGATGCGTATAATATATGTTAATAGACTTGCTATTCTTGGTATCACCTACTCAATCAGAATCGGAGTATTATGGACACGTAGTTTTGCTTTTTGAATGACTCGACCGTAATGGAGGCTGCCTTATAGATGCTATTAGTTGTGTTTGAGAGCTTTGAACTGGCATATATTGGCACACCCTATTAGCATTAAAAAAAGTATTTAGACTATGATAGTGAGATGTTGAATCAAACTTGCGAACAATTGATCGAGAATGCGATCCAAAAAATGCCACCCAAACATGGTATGATGGACACATTTGTGGTCGGTAGGTTGGTAGAAAGATGGTTTTCTATTGGTTTGCAATTATTCATTCTAGCCTTTTGTAAGATCTTGAATATGTATTTTGATGTAGTGAAAATAATTTATGGATCAATCAACTCGACTTAGATTCTGAGGCATATTAAACCATTGTTTAAGATTGTTAAGGAGAGCTAAGTGAGCATCTAGATTATTTCAAGCAATTTGAATGTCATCAACATAGATAAGCACATCGGGTCGACTGTAGTTTGGCATGATGGCAACAAAGATGTCTTGGCGGCTCCGAAATGAAATCCCAATCTATGTAGTGTACCATTGACTAGGAACTTAGTTGAGACTGTAAATTGCTTTTTGTAAAAGGAAAGCATGATTTGAAAATGAAGTATCCTTCAAGCCTTGTGACGATCGAATGAGCTCGGAAGAGTCTGCCATGAGGTGATTTCCATCACCCAAATATGCATACCATTGTTGAGGCAAGACTTGAGATGCTACGAGCATGGCTTGTTAATAGCACCTTTGAATTAGTAATAAAGATTAGAGTGGTCTAAGCATTGTAGTGAAATGTCCACCTTTGCCATATATCCAACATTCATTGAAATTGGGTGGGTGGCTTCACTTGACAAAGGTAAATCCACATTTTTCCTATGCACATGAATAGTATAAAAGGACACAGATATTAGAAGGTTGCACCTTGCAAAGTATTCAATAGTTGGTATTTGTGATGATTTTCTTTGGGAAGATTAATTTCTTCATTGCACAGGAAGGAATAGAGATCATTTAAATTGACATGTGAGTTTCGTGTAAATGACAGTTTTGAAGGCTTAATAATTTGATGGTAGATCATTAAAAATGTAAATAATGATGTCTTCTAACTCAATAGAGCACCCCACAATGGTATCAAAGCACAAAGCGCAATTCGATGCACAAGACTTTATTTTTACTTCAAAGCGTAGAGCGAAGCAATGTTTATTAACCAAAACACTAGTAGGTTATACAAAACTATTAATGTATAAAAATATTTATTAATAGTTATAAAATATAAAGTATGACTTAAAAGTTTATATAAAATAGAAAAAAATATGATACAATACATAAATTGAAGCCAAATATTGAGGGTAAACTTGCAAATTAAACTTTTGAATAGTTTCTAATAGATTGTTGCAATAATTAAAAACTTAAAAATTACAAAAAAAATCGTTCAAATTAACTTCAGCTCTTCAAAGTGCGCCTCAACGAAGCGAAGCAGGTGGCATGCGCTTTGCTTCACTTTGCTTGTGAAGCACACTCCAAAATGTGCTTTTAAAAACATTGAGTTTAGATAGATATTAAGTTTTTTAATTGACTTATTGTGAATATATTGCCTAGTTTATTTTCAAGCTGAATAACTTGAGACAGAGTTATGGATTAGTTGCTTCTCATTGGTTGTCCAAATCTCAGCATGAGAGTTTAGGTTCAAGACAAGGTGAAGAATATAAACAGCAATGGCGGAGAAACAAGCTGTTATGTAGAGGTTTTGAGCAATCATCATCCATTTGTGATGTTTGAGATTTTGCTATCAGCAGAAATAATGTGTTTAGGAGGACAAATAGATTCGTTAAGATATACATTGAATCCATCTGCCTTAAAAGAGTTTCAAAATTTGTGATTGCTAAGTAGCATAGTTTGGTGCAACTAATTGAGTATGGGCAATATTCTTGATGTTGTACATTAAGGACCCGAGGTGTGGAAGAAAAGTTATATCACCCATTTTGAGGAGCGAAGTGTCATCCATCTTTGATGAATTTCAAGTAATTTGGAGATTTGTCCATGGTTGCAGCAAAAAGTAAGGGAAGAGAAAAAAATCAGAGATATCCCGGAAGCAAAGAAAAAAAAAACATCTTCAAAATAAAATAAAATTAATAAAATCCATAACATTTTGATGAATTTTTAGAATATTCATTTAAACGATTTAGAGAAATCATATATTTTGGGAAGGTTGTATTGATCACAACATGGGTTTATAGGATCCACAAACAGAATCCTTCAAAACTGATTGCAATTCTGTTGGCATTACAGTTATAAATGCAAATGTTGCACTGTATGCCACAGTTGTTATAATGCATCCTAGTAGAAAGCAATTTTTTTATCACTATAAGTTGGGCTCTACATGGATGATTTGCATGACACCATTCTTTTATTTGTTAGAGCTGAAAGTCTAAAAGCCAGGTTTTGTGTACAATATTTAATGATGTTTAGAGCATCCATCACATGGAATTTGGTGGAGAAATGCAAGTATTACAGATATGGTAAATCATCATATGTTGTTTTTTAACATTTTATACTTTATATAGTTCAATATTTATTGTTTACCATGCAATTTAATCAAAAAAGTTGTCTCACGTAAAATATACATAGCACTTTTTCTGTCATTTGCCTCACTGCCCAATTTGAAACTACTGAACAATTTCTTTATTGCAGTGGGTGGTGTCATGGGTTATATGAAAAGTGGTAGCCAGAAGTCACTTGCAGCTGGGGGAGGTTCTGCATTGCTGTTATATTACGTGTACACTCAGCTTCCGGTGAGGCCAGCTTTTGCATCATCCCTGGGGCTAGGTAGGCATCTTTTCATTGAAGACCCAAAGTAACAGAAAATTCTTTTTTAGATGGCATTATTTATTTTCCGCTGCTGGTTGCGTTTGTTCTAGGTTTGTCTGCTGCCCTTCTAGCAGTTATGGGTTCTCGTTTCAAGAGATCTGGCAAGATATTCCCGGCTGGTGTTGTTTCTATCATCTCACTTATAATGGCTGGTGGCTATTTTCATGGCATCCTCCGCAGTTTGCATGCGTAGGACGGTTTGTTGTGTTCCTTTCATGCAAGTGCTCCTTATCAAGTCATCAAGATCCAGGTCTGCTTTATTTTGAGATGTTTTAAACATGGGAAGCTGTTCCCGTTTGTTTGTACTTTTAGTTGCTGTTTTAATGCGGTCATGTTTCTTTCATGAAAAAGTAGCTCATGTCTACTGGATTTTACTCAAACACAAGGAATAGAAGTTGGTGCCTGGTAACGCTTACGTTTTGAATGATTTAGATACATGCCACTCAATTCCTATGTATTTTCTTATCTAAAATCTAAACTTCAATTTTTGCATACTTACCAATGCATAAAAAGCTGTATTTCATTTTCTTAAAAAAAGTTGCATTTAACTTTTTAAAAGTAAAAATAGTGATGTTTTTGATGTGATATGAATGATTTGGGTGGTATAAATATAAAAAGTAAAGTATAGGTGTTAAATATGTAAGCACATGGGAATTGAGTGGTATGTATGTAATTGCCCCTTGAGTTTTTTAATATGCCTACGTTATTTCATGTTGATGTCTACATTGTTTACTTTCTTGCTTTGTCACGCCTGCTTCTCATTTGAAATATTTTGGAGGATGACACTTGCATTTTTTGGGGTCGATGAGCTGTTCTTCTTGGTTGTGTAATCTCAGCTATATTAGTAATAGAATCTCACTCCTCAGTACTCTTAGGATGGTTCCTGGGTAAACTTTTGTTATGCATATTAGTTAGTTTGAAATCCTTCACTGAAGTTCAAGTTATTCCTTGAATCATAGATATCATTTTTCACTTGTAAAGCTTTTATATGTTGAATCAGACATGAGCATCATGTTTTATTTATTTACTTTATTTTTAACATAAAAAAATGAGAGAGGGAGGACTGAGAGAGAGAGGGTTTTGACAAAATTATATCTAATGAAACCTTAGTTAATATGATAAGATTAATTATAATGTAAGATGCTTAATACCTTGTGTTTGGTTGTTAAGAGTTGTTAAGTAGTTAATAAATTAATTAGCAAAGAATTAGTGTCTCGTATTCTATAAATACCTTCATTTGGAGGACATTGAGGAATGAAAAAAATGTGGTAAGCTTCGCGATTATCTGTTTTTTCTCCCCCATTTTAATTTCTGGAGTTATGGTCACCCTCGAATTGCAGTTTATCATTTTCAAGCTGAGCTTCTCTTCTGTTTTCGTCTCTCAACTAATTTTTGGAGTTATCTACATCCTCAAATTGCCGATTATCAAGATTCAAGAAACTAGATCATATCATAGCTGATTTAGCTCCAAGTTAAACAAATTTGCCCCAAAAGGCAACATTGGATATTTAAATTTCATGCTATAAAAATCCATAAACACAAATATGATTTAGAAAATTAATCCATGATTAAAAATAATAATGTGATGTAGTCACATAATCTATCATTAAAAATAGAAGACATGTCAATTCACTATGCCTATTATTAATCAAGAACAAGTTTCTGTCGAGAGAAAGTTGGTAGCTTCAATTCTCTATGATTATGATGGAGAAATTTGACATCTACTGAACCAGTCTTCTATTCAGCTACCTCAGAGAAAGCCACTCTTCTTGCTTTGCATCCAAATTAGCCTTCACGTCATCAACTTTCCTCTCTGAATCAGAAGCAGCTTTGCTCTGGAGCCTGCCAGTTTTAACCACTGCTTAACAATTGCAATGTTTGAAGAGCTGATGATAAGTTATTTTCATTCTGAAAAGTAGAATTTTAGGAGAGGGTTTGGAAGAGTTTACTTCAAAAGTTAAGTTCGATAAAATTTCAGGATGGCTTTTTGGCAAAAGTTTGTTTAGATCTTACTCCATTTTGATGATTGGTATATTTGATTCACTGGTTCATCCTGCTTTTTCTATGCAATTTAGTTCCAAATATTCATCAGAACATAACAATTATTTTTTGAATATTAGGAGATATTCTCTCATTATATCTTATTATGGGCATTTACGTATATTCCATTCAATTTCTATTTATTTACATTGCCTAAACTTTGCTTTTGTACATTTATACCACCAAAATATTTCATTTCACATCAAAAGTACTACCATTTTAAAATTTAAAATATGAAAAACACTTGTTGTGTCTAGGGTTAAGTTTATGCATGAGATTGAGTTGTGAGTTTTATGTTTAGGTTTTGGGAGAGATTCCTATCCCTTGAGTTGTAGGAATTTGGAGAGATCACCTTTCTCTCGAATCATATGTGTTTATCTTTGTATTCTATTGATTTGTTTGAATTATTGAAATTAAAAAAAATCTATTTTGTCCTAATTTTTAATGAAAAAGCATGCCGATTTTGACTTCTGATTGTATCATAATATAATAATGAATTTCTTTTGAGATTCTTTCTAGCCATAATTAAGTTGAAGTGTGGAGAAAAAAAAAAATAAATAACTCACCTTTTCTGGCGCGCCTCCAGAAACCGCTTGATTGAGTTGGCTCGTGCTAATGGGAGCGAGCGCAGTTGCCCTAATGGAGGCAAGTGCTCTCGGCCTAATGGGACCTCTGCATGCAGAACAAGAATAGCACAATCTTTGTTAAAATGATGTATATTAGTGTCATTTACGCCCATACTGCTCAATTTTAATCTACTAACATATCTAACACTAAACATTTACATCCCACTCAAATCTTAAACATCACATCAAAAATATCAAAATTATCTCGATCACCATTTTTTTTTTTAGAATGAAACACACTTCTTCATATGTCAATGTATAACACAATAGTGCCATAAGTTCNGTGTTAGATATGTAAGCACATGGGAATTGAGTGGTATGTATGTAATTGCCCCTTGAGTTTTTTAATATGCCTCCGTTATTTCAAGTTGATGCCTACATTGTTTACTTTCTTGCTTTGTCACGCCTGCTTTTCATTTGAAATATTTTGGAGAATGACACTTGCATTTTTTGGGGTCGATGAGCTGTTCTTCTTGGTTGTGTAGTCTCAGTTATATTAGTAATAGAATCTCACTCCTCAGTACTCTTAGGATGGTTCCTGGGTAAACTTTTGTTATACATATTAGTTAGTTTGAAATCCTCACTGAAGTTCAAGTTATTCCTTGAATCATAGATGTCATTTTTCACTTGTAAAGCTTTTATATTTACTTTATTTTTAACATAAAAAAATGAGAGAGGTAGGACGGAGAGAGAGAGAGAGGGTTTTGACAAAATTATATCTAATGAAACCTTAGTTAATATGATAAGATTAATTAGAATGTAAGATGCTTAATATCTTGTGTTTGGTTGTTAAGAGTTGTTAAGTAGTTAATAAATTAATTAGCATAGAATTAGTGTCTTGTATTCTATAAATAGCTCCATTTGGAGGACATTGAGGAATGAAAAAAAATGTGGTGAGCTTCGTGATTATCTGTTTTTCTTCCCCCATTTTAACTTCTGGAGTTATGGTCACCCTCGAATTGCAGTTTATCATTTTCAAGCTGAGCTTCTCTTCTGTTTTCGTCTCTCAACTAATTTTTGGAGTTATCTACATCCTCAAATTCCGATTATCAAGATTCAAGAAACTAGATCATATCATAGTTAATTTAGCTCCAAGTTAAACAAATTTGCCCCAAAAGGCAACATTGGATATTTAAAATTCATGTTATAAAAATCCATAAACACAAATATAATTTAGAAAAATAATCCATGATTAAAAATAATAATGTGATGTAGTCACATAATCTATCATTAAAAATAGAAGACATGTCAATTCACTATGCCTATTATTAATCAAGAACAAGTTTCTGTCGAGAGAAAGTTGGTAGCTTCAATTCTCTATGATTATGATGGAGAAATTTGACATCTACTGAACCAGTCTTCTATTCAGCTACCTCAGAGAAAGCCACTCTTCTTGCTTTGCATCCAAATTAGCCTTCACGTCATCAACTTTCCTCTCTGAATCAGAAGCAGCTTTGCTCTTGAGCCTGCCAGTTTTAACCACTGCTTAACAATTGCAATGTTTGAAGAGCTGATGATAAGTTATTTTCATTCTGAAAAGTAAAATTTTAGGAGAGGGTTTGGAAGAGTTTACTTCAAAAGTTAAGTTCGATAAAATTTCAAGCCATGCATAGGCACAGGATGGCTTTTTGGCAAAAGTTTTTTTAGATCTTACTCCATTTTGATGATTGGTATATTTGATTCACTGGTTCATCCTGCTTTTTCCATGCAATTTAGTTCCAAATATTCATCAGAACATACAATTATTTTTTGAATATTAGGAGATATTCTCTCATTATATCTTATTATGGGCATTTACATATATTCCATTCAATTTCAATTTATTTACATATTGCCCAAACTTTGCTTTTGTACATTTATACCACCAAAATATTTCATTTCACATCAAAAGTACTACCATTTTAAAATTTAAAATATGAAAAACACTTGTTGTGTCTAGGGTTAAGTTTATGCATGAGATTGAGTTGTGAGTTTTATGTTTAGGTTTTGGGAGAGATTCCTATCCCTTGAATTGTAGGAATTTGGAGAGATCGGCTTTCTCTCGAATCATATGTGTTTATCTTTGTATTCTCATTGATTTGTTTGAATTATTGAAATAAAAAAAAATCTATTTTGCCCTAATTTTTTATGAAAAAGCATGCCGATTTTGACTTCTGATTGTATCATAATATAATAATGAATTTCTTTTCAAGATTCTTTCTAGCCATAATTAAGTTGAAGTGTGGAGAAATAAAAAAAATTAACTCACCTTTTCTGGCGCGCCTCCAGAAACCGCTTGATTGAGTTGGCTCGTGCTAATGGGAGTGAGCGTAGTCGCGCTAATGGAGGCAAGTGCTCTCGGCCTAATGGGACCTCTGCATGCAGAACAAGAATAGCACAATCGTTGTTAAAATGATGTATATTAGTGTCATTTACGCCCATACCGCACAATTTTAATCTACTAACATATCTAACACTAAACATTTACATCCCACTCAAATCTTAAACATCACATCAAAAATATCAAAATTATCTCGATCACCATTTTTTTTTTAGAATGAAACACACTTCTTCATGTGTCAATGTATAACACAATAGTGCCATAAGTTTAAATATCAAACTTTAGGTGTTAGATATCTAACTAGACTTGTATGCTATATATGTAAATTTCCCATTATATCAATGTAGCAAACTCTTCCCACCTCTTACAACCTGCCTTATCGGAGGCCTTCTCAGACATCCTTGTCCACCATCTGGCAGCGCGGAGATGAAATTAGGTTTGGTGGGAAGCTGAACCGACTGTAAAGATTCAGGCGCTGTAGGCATCAGCTGTAGGAGCTGCGGCCTCCTCAANTTTCTCTTTTTATTTATCTTTTTTAATATTTTGATGCAGATCTTAAAATTAGAGAAATATTAGATTTTATATTGTTCCTGTTCTAGGAAATTAATTAATATTAGTTTTTTATTTAAAATTTTGTGAATTATGGCTAGATGTAGCATCCTCTGTCATGTTGGTCGTGGTGAGTCGAGTCGAGCTCGTACAACTCGACTTTATCGAGTTCGAGTTCAAACTGTAGCTCAAGACTACGAGTTCATATCATATCGGCTCGTATTATGAAAAATATAGTATTAATTTAATTTATTGTTATAAAAAAATATTTATGGAATGGGCAATTAAGATATTATATAAATTTTTTTTAATAAATTAATGACAAAATATTATAATTTAATATATTTGAGTTTATTTTATGTTAATAATTATTTAAATAAATTAGCTCACCAGCTAACTAACGTGTTTAGTTTTGTTTGATGAGATTTGGGCTTGGCTTGTTAGCTCATTGAGCTCAGCTCATAAGTCATTTTTGAGCCGAGCTCAAGCTGGTTCATGAGCTGGCTTTGCTTAAATCTATTATTATTATAAATTATTTTCTATTTTATTAGACAACAATCAATAAACAAATAATAATTTTTTTTTGCAAATAAAAAATGGTGTATTTACATACATACCTTAGAATTCTTAAATGTAATTACAAATCTAATATCTAAAATTTTATATTTTCATCTTCATGCATGCCTTTTAAACCATTGACATAGATAAGCTGCGTGAAGTCTGTAAATGAATTATTAAATCATCATGTGCTGCACGCGAGNTTAGACAAAAATCAATAAACAAAAAATAAATTTTTTTTTTCAAAAAAAAAAAAAAGGGGTCATTTACATACATACCGCGCAATTCTTAAATGTAATTACAAATCTAACATCTAAAATTTTTTATTTTCATCTTCATGCATGCCTTTTAAACCATTGACATAGATAAGGTGCGTGGAATCTGTAAATGAATTATTAAATCATCATGTGCTGCACGCGATGAGTTGAAATAATTGTTTTAGTTAAGGGGTAGTGTGTCAAATACCCATCTCATTTTCTTATTAATTTTTGTTATTAATTAATACTTGTTTTGTTAATTAATTGTTAGTAATAATTAGTTAACCTAACTTTTTATTTATTTATTTATCNGGAGTTGAAATAATTGTTTTAGTTAAGGGGTAGTGTGTCAAATACCCATCTCATTTTCTTATTAATTTTTGTCATTAATTATTACTTGTTTTGTTAAAGAATTGTTAGTAATAATTAGTTAACCTAACTTTTTATTTGTTTATTTATTTATTTGCAGATGCATTTTGTCAGATTCTTCAATTGTTGGAACAGTAAGTGTACCTCCATCGCCTTAAAAATGCCTAAAATAAAATAAAATAATAAATTATTCATCAAATAATTATAATGAAGTGGTCACATGATCCATGCTTGTCATTTTTAAAGGCATTGACGTCATTTTACAGGCTGGTTTCATAATAATTGGTAAAATAATTAGTTTGTGGGCCCCTTAAGGATAGCAATTCCATTTTTAATATTAGACATTTTAATACATATATATATATGTCCAAGAAATAAAAAAAATTATAGTATTAAAGTTATAAAATTAAATTCATTAAAAGATAAAAAATTGAGCATATAACGTGTTTATTTTAAAATAGCTTGTAACTTTAATTAAAAAAAAAATAAGAAGATTAAAAAAATGAAATTTTTATATTTGAAATAGGAACTCAAATTTCACTTATTAGGAATAATTGCATGCAAACAAAGTATGTCATAGTCCGGAACATTGATATTTATGAATGTCACAATCGAATTATTCGAATTATTGAGAATTTCATAAAAATGAAAATTATTATTATGCTTTTATCATAAATTTTAATATTAGAGGATGAATTTAAAAATTAGATGAAATATAGTGATTAATTTTTAAATAACAAGTTTTGTGTTGTCTTTCTCACTCGAACACAAGTGAGCCCATGCTCAGGCTTGATTGTGTTCGGCTCGTTAAAAATATCACTATTCGTGTTCTACTCGTTCATATTGCGAACATAAAAATATGTTCATGTTCAAACCGTTAGCTTAATGAGCGAGCTGCTCGTGAACAATCATTTTAACAATGCTCATCACGTAGTTGCAGGAGATATTAATGTTTGAGACAANCCGCCACATGTAATATTTTCTTCTTCAGAAGCCCCTCCCCTAAATGAAGGCTCTTAAAAGTTTTTTTTTTTTCGACTTAATAATTAGTTGTGGCCTAAAGAAATTAGAAAAAAAAATTGTCAATATGCATTGATGCCCTTGTTGTCAAATTTTTTTTTAAAAAATTTGAATTAAATATTTAACTTTTTTAAAAAATAAATAATTTGATGACCATCAGTATTATGAATAGCGGTGTAAAGGAGCCGAACATGATGAGAGCCCAAACTCTCAGCTTTTTAAAAAATATCACTGTTTCTGTTTAATTCGTTTATATTTCAAACACAAAAAATGTGTGTTCGGCTCGTTTGCTCGCGAAGAAAAAGTCATTTTGACTACCCTAATCACACAGCCCTATGATGGTAAGAGTTGGNCGCCCAAGCCTCAATCATCATGGACTCAACCTCGCATCAGAAGCAGAGACTCCTTCGCGCGCCGAGTTTCAGTGTAATTCCATTTGATTCCAGGTTTAGGTATCTGTTCTTGCCCCATAACAAGAGCCAAAATTGTTAGTTAAGTTTGTTGAAATTACACAAAAGGATGCCCCCAGGGTAGGATGAATAATTTCAGCTGGCAAGCTAAATAAAATGTACATTTATTCAGATTGATTTCCTCATAAATAATAAGAATATTATTTGCAGAACCTTTCAGTCCATTCTAACTGAAATTTTTACAAGCAAAGGCTGAAAATTTACAAAATAGCTGTAGAATTTCTGTATGATGTTTCATTTACATATTTAGCAGCAGCAGTGAAAGAAGAAGATGCGCGACATAGTGAACATAGTGGGCAGAACTCCTCTCCTTGTATATATTGACACCTCCTAAGTACTAAATTGGAAAATTTACATACATGCCACACAATTCTTATATATTTACATAACTTACATGTAAAATTTGATATTTACACTTATAAAACCTTGGCTTTCTAATCCTATGCATGAAAGTAAAAGTGATGGTGGTATTTTTGAGGTGATGTTAAATATTTGAGTGGTATGCATGAATATTTACATGCTAGATAATAGGTAGGTAGATGAGAATTGTGTGGTATGTATGTAAATGCCCCCGAATAAAATAAAGGTNATATTTGAGTGGTATGCATGAATATTTACATGCTAGATAATAGGTAGGTAGATGAGAATTGTGTGGTATGTAAATGCCCCCGAATAAAATAAAGGCGGATAAAGAACATTGACAATGATTTAGAAGGAAATTGAGACATGCATGTGGAGCAAAATGGAAGATGGGATGCTCTGCACATGATGGAAGGAATTATGATGTTTACATAGAGCAATATTACTACTTTGGNTCTGTATAATGCCTTAATAATGCACGTATGTTTTAACCAAATTTTATATTTATACGTTATAATAGAATCACTAGTTTGTATCAAATGATTCGGGGTCGAACCGACATTATATTTTTGGATGGGCAAAATAAACAAATATCTGATTTTTTTCAAGTATTAGGCAAAAAAATATATTCATGGGGAGCAAAATTACTAAATTCTAGGCGCACAATTATCCACCGGGACATTACCCTNTAGAAATGTAATATGTATGTAAATGCCTCTATTTTCTTATTGTTGAAATGCTAATGTTTCAAATAGAAGAAATTATACGTCCGTATGGCCGAACACAGAGGAAAACGTCCATAAGAGCCGAGCGCTTGAGTTCTTAATAAAATATTACTTCATTCTTCTTTGCTCGTCATTCTCTACACCGAGCTCTATCGATCCTCTCAAGTCTTCCAAGTCCTCATTTGTCAAGCTCCTCAACTATCCCCTCCCTTTCTCCTCCCCTCTGAAACTCCACAAATACATCTACTTATTTCTCTTCTCCCACTTCAATTCTCTCCCCATCTACCTCATCAAAAGCTGCTTCTTTAAAACATATCTCTTTCCTCATCGTTGTATGAATTGGATTCGAGCATTGAAATGTTACTTATATTAAAGATGAGATTCTAGAATGCTAGGTATTATTTTTGACGTCTTTGGCTATTGTTTTCTGCTGGTTTGTCTGCTTAGCTCCCCCGCCAGGCATGACCCAGACAAGTTGCATGTTAGTTTGGCTTTCCCGCTGATATTAGTTTTGTACAGGTCGAGTGCATTTTTATCTTTTTCTTTATACTTTTTAGAGGCCTAGGAAGAGTCTTTATTATAAATAAGGTGTGAGCGTGGGTTCTAAGGTGTCAGATGGGCGGAACCACGTGAAGGAGACCAGAATTAGGACAAAACATGTATATGTGAAGTCTGATTGTCTTTTTCTTTTCTAGAATATGTCATCGACCCAGCGGCATCGCCCTTTTTATTATTTTATTTGGCTTGTTATACTGTTTTTTCTGCATGATTACATGCTTGTGTTGTTTCCCCTATTTCTTTCCGGTTTATTTGAGACGTTATAAAAATTACAATTTAGGCTCTTTAGGACCTTAAAATTGTAAATTTTTCTACAAAAAACCTAATTAAAAATTCAAGTTCAATTAAAATTTAAGATTAAGAGATTCATAATTTTTCAAAACTTGTATTTTACTTTCCTGCATGGCCTTCGAGCCGGTTTTATAACGGGTTGCATAGCATGACATTCACCCATCATAACATAGGTTCTTCACAATATCTAAAGACCTCTCTGGATAACTACATCATTTTCATGTCCCGAGGAAAAGCCCCCGTGCTTCTCCAACCTGACTGACCTAACATAGATTTCTTCTTAGGTGATTGTCTAGTGTATTTAGGTCATTAGAAGGGCCCCTAACTCAAACAGGGTGCAAGTCCCAAATTTTATTGGGAGCATTTCCAGGTTTGTAGCTGAACCTCTCATTCCTTCTCTTTCTGACAACATCCTTGTCGTTTCAGCGGATATAAGTTACACCACTTGGAGCTTCACTTGATAGTCATATAATAAAGGTTTTTTTTTCCTTTGACCTTAGGGCTATCGAGGTCCCTACAGATAACGCAATTCATTAATTGCTAATCGAGAATCTCTGGATGTGTTGGGTCGACTACATTCACTTCCTAGTACCTTGGGATGGCGGGTCTGTGGTACCATGATCCAACTACCTCTACCTTCTAGGGATTACTTCTCCCTCCTTTGGCTATGTGATTATGACCTGTCGCTCCTTTTGCCTTCATTGGTATCATCTTGACGACTCGATTACCGATGAGTTGTTGTCCGTTTGTGATAAGGTGATTTGTCCTTTACCCTTAGAATCGGATGTACTTTGACGTATCAGGATTTTTCGTCAGAATGATTCGGTTATTTCACAGGCTCCGTATGCCAATGAGTCTGTTACCCATGTAGGACTGTGAGAGACTCACTCTCTGCCCATTGGCTCAGCGTGAGTTTTGAAAATGTCGAAGTAATTCTTTGTGAAATAATTATCCTTTGAAAGCCCTATGCTAGTAGTCATTACTAATGTCAGCAAAACTTCTATGAATCAAGAGTACTATTGGGCAACCCCAAAGATGTAATTAAACAAATGAGATATGTCCTATTTGGATCACCTTAGAACCAGAACAGGCAAACATTCTTGAATCTCTAGTTATGGGTAGTCTACGTAGGTTTTCTTTCGCAGATATTGGTCTAAGATGCTTCTACCCTATCTTTTTTGGGGGACATACTTGTATATCCTTACAAGGTTTATCACACATAGATTGTTCATATTCTTTCTATTGTTTGTCTTCTTTATCGTATATTTGTATTTTTCGGTTTTTCTCTTCTGCTAATCATTCACATGATCCAGAAGAGAAACTTATTCGAAAAAAAGAAAGTATGCGCCGATGAACAAACTAGCAGCTCTTTTAAAAATTAAAAGAGAAAAAAACAAAAAACAATATTCTTCGATAAAGTGAACGCGGCGGGAAATAATGAGTTTGTGATGCTGAGATGAAGACACTTGTAACCTTTATGATGGTAATTGCATCCAAGAAATATACACGTTTGAGCCTTCAGGCTGAATTTATAATAGCAAGGGAGGGTTGCCAAGGAAAGTAGGCACACCCAAAGGTTTTTTAATGTTGATAGTCTAGTGAAGAATTGTTTAATAGTTGAAAAGCAGAGATGTAATAAGTGGTAGGAGAGAGTAACCTACTGATGAGATAGTTTGTTGTAAGAATAACATCAATCCAAAATTGTGATGGAAGAAGAGCCGTCTTGATTAGAGTGCATGTGGTTTCTACAAGATGTTGATTTTTATGTAAAACCAAGCCATTTTGTTTTGGAGTGTACAGACTACTAAATTGATGCACAAAAACCATGATTTTGAAGATAATCTAACAATTGATGTGATCGATATTCACCACTCCCGTCATATCTTAAAAATTATATGGTTTTATTATAGTGAGTTTGTATGTATTTATTTAAATGAATAAAATGTTGGGTGACTTTAGATTTATGTTTCATGGGAACGCACCAAGAAAAGCGGGAGTAAGCATCACTGAAAGTAATGTAAAAAAAGTAGCCATCTATTGAAGTATGCGAGAATGGACCCCAAACATATGAATGAATCAGATCAAGTAAACAATAAAAAGTAATTCTATAAGTAAAAGGTAGTTAGTGACTTCTATTTTTGCAAACAATTTTTACATACTGTATAATTTTGAGAAATCTAAAATTGAGGATTTTATTTTGAAATAACACTGATGATCTTGCAGTGAGGGTGCCAGTGTAGATGATGCCATGTGTTGGAAGGAACATTGGAGTAATGCAAGGCAGTGGTAAGGTAAAGAACTTGACTAACAAGACCAATCAAAGGCTTTTTCCCGATTTTGAGATTCTGCACATAAAAGTAATTAGGAGTAAAAGTGATTTGACAGTTGTTATCACAAGTTTAGTTATTTACATATACTAAATTATGAGAAATATTAGGTGCATACAAAGAGAGGAGGAAAGAGTAACTTACTATCTGGAGTGAGTAAAATACGCTTACTAGTTTGTATGATATCGATAATTTGTCCATTGCCAACCATCACTTTGTCGGTGTGGATAATTTGTCCATTGCCAACCATCACTTTGTCGGTACCCAGGTGTGGTGTGAGATATTGCACATTCTTAATATGAGGGGTGATGTGAGCCTTGACACTGGTGTTTAGAATCCACTCTTGTGAATGGGATTGAATATTGGTGTGAAGTTTTTTATTTTGAGCTGGAAGCGCGAGCTTATATTGTAAGCCCGCTCTATTCCATCAGGTGGATGCAGTGCGTCCTATCTTGAAATAGATTGTTTCTGTTTGCTGAAATTCTGAGTGTTATGGTTGCCAACTTCATCTTGACCGAATCTTGAAGGGTTGGGCTGGTGGGATCTAACAAAGAGTCAAAACCATTTACCATTAATATGTTTTGAATTTTTATCTTTCATATTGGATAGTTTTCATATGTCTAAGGAATTGGGAAAGGAGGTCGCTTGAATTAAGTGGAGAGAACTTGCTCATTGTGAAATTGCTAGGAAGGAGGTGGTGGAAGAGTTATCCATCAAGAACTTGGCTGCTGGAAGAAACTTGTAGGGAAAAGAAGAACTAGAAAGAATGAAGCAGTGGTGGGGAAGAACCGGAGGAGATTAGGGTACTCAGATATATTCATGCTCTAATACCATGTGAAAACTCTAACTTTTTGATGCAAAAAAAAAAAAAAACGAAAGAATCAAAGTGGGCAGAAGAAAAATAAGAATATATTTATTCCACCTTACATTTTAATTCAAGCCCTTACATATAAATAGACCCTAAAGGTGTAAAATATGAAAATAACATAAGTGTTTATTTACATAATTGTGGATGAAGACGCAGGTTAAAAAAAATCGAACCTTATTTAGCAGAAGAGAGAAAAACCAACGATTGAAGTGTTGTGAGATCTAGATACACCAGTTGATGTGGTATATATATAAATCAAACAGGAGAATGATGGACGATGAAGCGAAAAATAGAACGAGAAAAATTTACACTATAAAACAGTAACATTATAGCGAAACACACAGATTTACGTGGTTCGACAAATTGCCTATGTTCACGGAGTTGCAGAGGATTTTAGTACTTGAGGAATTTACACCTGTCGATCACTTTGACTTACAAGAGAAATCTCTCACTCTTCGTTGTTCTCTCTCTACACCGAGATACACCGAAGAAACTCTAAACCAAGTTATACCGAAGAAGATAAACTTACAAGAGAAATAAAAACCAATTTCTCTTCAGCCACAAGACACCAAGAAGAAGCCAAGGGAGAACATCTTTCTTATTCTTTTTTCTTCATCTTTCTGCCGTAAGAAACTACCGTTTGCACTTCTCTTCCTTTNTACAAGAGAAATCTCTCACTCTTCGTTGTTCTCTCTCTACACCGAGATACACCGAAGAAACTCTAAACCAAGCTATACCGAAGAAGATAAACTTACAAGAGAAATAAAAACCAATTTCTCTTCAGCCACAAGCCACCAAGAAGAAGCCAAGGGAGAACATCTTTCTTATTCTTCTTTCTTCATCTTTCTGCCGTAAGAAACTACCATTTGCACTTCTCTTCCTTCGCTCCGAGGAAACCTTCTTCTATCCCGAGGAAACCGAAGAAGAACTCAAACCGTGACTTCTAAACCCAAGGAGAGTCATCTGAAGCTTTTATCACGAATAGGAAGGAATGAAGAGATGCTTCGCTTCGCAACAGAGGAAGGCAGGAGCGGTTGGTGCCTACGGGTTGCGAGTGGACGCCAGNCAAACCGTGACTTCTAAACCCAAGGAGAGTCATCTGAAGCTTTTATCACGAATAGGAAGGAATGAAGAGATGTTTCGCTTCGCAATAGAGGAAGGCAGGAGCGGTTGGTGCCTACGGGTTGCGAGTCGTCGCCTCGCGGGAACGATCGTGACTGCTTTGCGATCGAAGTGGGAGAGCGGAGCGGGAGATCGCGATGTTTCACGATCAAGTGAGCGGAAACGGGGGTCGGACCGGGCTCCACTTCTAACATGAAGCACAAACAATGAGTATCCCAAGCGTCAAATCGAGGTAAGTCCCTCTATTAATTTTAACTAAAAATAAATNTTTCTGTCGAGAGAAAGTTGGTAGCTTCAATTCTCTATGATTATGATGGAGAAATTTGACATCTACTGAACCAGTCTTCTATTCAGCTACCTCAGAGAAAGCCACTCTTCTTGCTTTGCATCCAAATTAGCCTTCACGTCATCAACTTTCCTCTCTGAATCAGAAGCAGCTTTGCTCTTGAGCCTGCCAGTTTTAACCACTGCTTAACAATTGCAATGTTTGAAGAGCTGATGATAAGTTATTTTCATTCTGAAAAGTAAAATTTTAGGAGAGGGTTTGGAAGAGTTTACTTCAAAAGTTAAGTTCGATAAAATTTCAAGCCATGCATAGGTACAGGATGGCTTTTTGGCAAAAGTTTTTTTAGATCTTACTCCATTTTGATGATTGGTATATTTGATTCACTGGTTCATCCTGCTTTTTCTATGCAATTTAGTTCCAAATATTTATCAGAACATTCAATTATTTTTTGAATATTAGGAGATATTCTCTCATTATATCTTATTATGGGCATTCACATATATTCCACTCAATTTCTATTTATTTACATATTTAATGCCCAAACTTTGCTTTTGTACATTTATACCACCAAAATATTTCATTTCACATCAAAAGTACTACCATTTTAAAATTTAAAATATGAAAAACACTTTTCCATGCATAATAGGTAAGGTGGTATGTATAAAGTTTAGATGTTAGATATGCAAATACGTAGGATTTGAGTGCTATGCATGTAATCTTACATCTTATTAATACATAGCCTTTAATATCTGCTTGTAGAGACAAGGTTATGTAGATATCAATTTTTTTCCCATTAACCCCCATCCAGATATCATCTCCATAGAGCTTAAAAATTATGTTTAAAAATATCATCAAACATTACACAGCGCATAGTAGCAAAATAAACAGCTCCTAATTATTAATATAGTAACTAATTTCTTTTCAAGATTCTTTCTAACTATAGTTTGGTAGGTGCTACTTTGGAAGCGAGGACTGGATTTACGGGACGAGAAACATTGATTTGAGGTAAAATTATGATACAAACTAGCTAGGGAGAGACGACGGGAATTCAGGGTATAAAATTCGTCTTCAAGTTCAAAAATTTTTTAAAGTGATGAGTCAAATCAGATCGGAAAAGGAAGAGAGGTTCGCCACAATGGAGGATAGATTTTTTTTCATTGGAAGTCGAATGGAGGATGAATTGAGAGCATAGGAGAAATGCGGGGATATTGTTATGATGGTCCCTGAGCTAAGCACAAGTTTATTTTTTGTACGCCTAAGGGCAATTTAGTCTTTTACTACTATTATTATTATTATTATTATTATTATTATTGGGTATAAATAAACTTGTTATGTCTAGGGTTAAGTTTATACATGAGATTGAGTTGTGGGTTTTATGTTTAGGTTTTGGGAGTGATTTCCTATCCCTTGAATTGTAGGAATTTGGAGAGATCGCCTTTCTCTTGAATCATATGTGCTTATCTTTGTATTCTCATTGATTTGTTTGAATTATTGAAATAAAAAAAAAAATCTATTTTGCCCTAATTTTTTATGAGAAAGCATGCCGATTTTGACTTCTGATCGTATCATAATATAATAATGAATTTCTTTTCAAGATTCTTTCTAGCCATAATTAAGTTGAAGTGTGGAGAAAAAAAAAAAATTAACTCACCTTTTCTGGCGCGCCTCCAGAAACCTCTTGATTGAGTTGGCTCGTGCTAATGGGAGCGAGCACAATCGCGCTAATGGAGGCAAGTGCTCTCGGCCTAATGGGACCTCTGCATGCAGAACAAGAATAGCACAATCTTTGTTAAAATGATGTATATTAGTGTCATTTACACCCATACCACAATTTTTATCTACAAACATATCTAACACTAAACATTCATATTCGCATACATCCCACTCAAATCTTAAACATCACATCAAAAATATCAAAATTATCTCGATCACCATTTTTTTTTTTTTAGAATGAAACACACTTCTTCATATGTCAATGTACAACACAATAGTGCCATAAGTTTAAATATCAAACTTTAGGTGTTAGATATCTAACTAGACTTGTATGCTATATATGTAAATTTCCCATTATATCAATGTAGCAATCTCTTCCCACCTCTTACAACCTGCCTTATCGGAGGCCTTCTCAGACATCCTTGTCCACCATCCGGCAGCGCGGAGATGAAATTAGGTTTGGTGGGAAGCTGAGCCGACTGTGAAGATTCAGCCGCTGTAGGCATCAGCTGTAGGAGCTGCGGCCTCCTCAGAGCAGGTGAAACTCCTTCCTTACCAGACGCACCTGCGGCTGCCATAAGTATGATGGCCTGCGCCTGACAAACTCCAATCAGTCCAACCTCATACATAAACCACACACATATCAAAATGTTATGTTGTTAGGTCTGTTAATGAAACAAATACAAATATTTCCCTACCTGCTTCGGTGTAATTCCATCGTAGGAGAAAACTAATCCATTGTAGAAGATGGTTAGCTGAGCACCAACAGTGTGGTTCATTGCAGAAACCCTGCAGAACCCAGGACAATGTGACTTAATAGAAACAAACAACATAATATCAATTAAAAATCCAAATATATGAGAAAACGATGATCTCATTTCTCATTTCATGCAATAAAATGAGCCAAAAAATATATAAAAAAAAAAAGGTTTCAATTACGCTTATGAAAGAATATAGAANTGTTAAGGAGAGCTAAGTGAGCATCTAGATTATTTCAAGCAATTTGAATGTCATCAACATAGATAAGCACATCGGGTCGACTGTAGTTTGGCATGATGGCAACAAAGATGTCTTGGCGGCTCCGAAATGAAATCCCAATCTATGTAGTGTACCATTGACTAGGAACTTAGTTGAGACTGTAAATTGCTTTTTGTAAAAGGAAAGCATGATTTGAAAATGAAGTATCCTTCAAGCCTTGTGACGATCGAATGAGCTCGGAAGAGTCTGCCATGAGGTGATTTCCATCACCCAAATATGCATACCATTGTTGAGGCAAGACTTGAGATGCTACAAACATGGCTTGTTAATAGCACCTTTGAATTAGTAATAAAGATTAGAGTGGTCTAAGCATTGTAGTGAAATGTCCACCTTTGCCATATATCCAACATTCATTGAAATTGGGTGGGTGGCTTCACTTGACAAAGGTAAATCCACATTTTTCCTATGCACATGAATAGTATAAAAGGACACAGATATTAGAAGGTTGCACCTTGCAAAGTATTCAATAGTTGGTATTTGTGATGATTTTCTTTGGGAAGATTAATTTCTTCATTGCACAGGAAGGAATAGAGATCATTTAAATTAACATGTGAGTTTCGTGTAAATGACAGTTTTGAAGGCTTAATAATTTCATGGTAGATCATTAAAAATGTAAATAATGATGTTTTCTAAATCAATAGAGCACCCCACAGTGGTATCAAAGCACAAAGCGCAATGCGATGCACAAGACTTTATTTTTACTTCAAAGCGTAGAGCGAAGCAATGTTTTTATTAACCAAAACGATAGTAGGTTATACAAAACTATTAATGTATAAAAATATTTATTAACATTTTATAAAATATAAAGTATGACTTAAAAGTTTATATAAAATAGAAAAAAATATGATACAATACATAATTTAAAGCCAAATATTGAGGGTAAACTTGCAAATTAAACTTTTGAATAGTTTCTGATAGATTGTTGCAATAATTAAAAACTTAAAAATTATTAAAAAAATCCTTCAAATCAACTTCAGCTCTTCAAAGTGCGCCTCAACGAAGCGAAGCAGGTGGCATGCGCTTTGCTTCACTTTGCTTGTGAAGCACGCTCCAAAATGTGCTTTTAAAAACATTGAGTTTAGATAGATATTGAGTTTTTAATTGACTTTTTGTGAATATATTGCCTAGTTTATTTTCAAGCTGAGTTACTTGAGACAGATTTATGGATTAGTTGCTTCTCATTGGTTGTCCGAATCTCAGCATGAGAGTTTAGGTTCAAGACAAGGTGAAGAATATAAACAGCCATGGTGGAGAAACAAGCTGTTATATAGAGGTTTTGATCAATCATCATCCATGTGTGATGTTTGAGATTTTGCTATCAGCAGAAATAATGTGTTTAGGAGGACAAGTAGATTCGTTAAGATATACATTGAATCCATCTGCCTTAAAAGAGTTTCAGAATTTGTGATTGCTAAGTAGCATAGTTTGGTGCAACTAATTGAGTATAGGCAATATTCTTCATGTTGTACATTAAGAACCCGAGGTGTGGAAGAAAAGTTATATCACCCATTTTGAGGAGCGAGTGTCATCCATCTTTTGTTGAATTTCAAGTAGTTTGGAGATTTGTCCATGGTTGCAGCAAAAAGTAAAATAAGAGAAAAAAATCAGAGATTTCCCGGAAGCAAAGAAAAAAAAACATCTTCAAAATAAAATAAAATTAATAAAATCCATAACATTTTGATGAAGTTTTAGAAAATTCATTTAAACGATTTAGAGAAATCATATATTTTGGGAAGGTTGTATTGATCGCAGCATGGGTTTATAGGATCCACATCCTTCAAAACTGATTGCAATTCTGTTGGCATTAGAGTTCTAAATGCAAATGTTGCACTGTTTGCCACAGTTGTTATAATGCATCCAATTATAAAGCAATTTTTTTATCACTATAAGTTGGGCTCTACATGGATGATTTGCATGACACCATTATTTTATTTGTTAGAGCTGAAAGTCTAAAAGCCAGGTTTTGTGTACAATATTTAATGATGTTTAGAACATCCATCACATGGAATTTGTAGGAGAAATGCAAGTAT
Source organism: Phalaenopsis hybrid cultivar (assembly GCA_002079205.1). Classification (NCBI taxonomy): domain Eukaryota; kingdom Viridiplantae; phylum Streptophyta; class Magnoliopsida; order Asparagales; family Orchidaceae; genus Phalaenopsis; species Phalaenopsis hybrid cultivar. The sequence continues at coordinate 261,443 of JXCR01147013.1, read as the reverse complement.
TACAGATATGGTAAATCAGCATATGCTGTTTTTTAACATTTTATACTTTATATAGTTCAATATTTATTGTTTACCATGCAATTTAATCAAAAAAGTTGTCTTACGTAAAATATACATAGCACTTTTTCTGTCATTTGCTTCACTGCCCAATTTGAAACTACTGAACAATTTCTTTATTGCAGTGGGTGGTGTCATGGGTTATATGAAAAGTGGTAGCCAGAAGTCACTTGCAGCTGGGGGAGGTTCTGCATTGCTGTTATATTACGTGTACACTCAGCTTCCGGTGAGGCCAGCTTTTGCATCATCTCTGGGGCTAGGTAGGCATCTTTTCATTGAAGACCCAAAGTAACAGAAAATTCTTTTTTAGATGTCATTATTTATTTGCCGCTGCTGGTTGCGTTTATTTTAGGTTTGTCTGCTGCACTTCTAGCAGTTATGGGTTCTCGCTTCAAGAGATCTGGCAAGATATTCCCGGCTGGTGTTGTTTCCATCATCTCATTTATAATGGCTGGTGGCTATTTTCATGGCATCCTCCGCAGTTTGCATGCGTAGGACGGTTTGTTGTGTTCCTTTCATGCAAGTGCTCCTTATCAAGTCATCAAGATCCAGGTCTGCTTTATTTTGAGATGTTTTAAACATGGGAAGCTGTTCCCATTCGTTTGTACTTTTAGTTGCTGTTTTAATGCTGTCATGTCTCTTTCATGAAAAAGTAGCTCATGGCTACTGGATTTTACTCAAACACAAGGAATAGAAGTTGGTGCCTGGTAACGCATACGTTTTGAATGATTTACATACATACCACTCAATTCCTATGTATTTTCTTATCTAAAATCTAAACTTCAATTTTTGCATACTTACCAATGCATAAAAAGGTGTATTTCATTTTCTTAAAAAAAATTGCATTCAACTTTTTAGAAGTAAAAATAGTGATGTTTTTGATGTGATATGAATGATTTGGGTGGTATAAATATACAAAGTAAAGTATAGGTGTTAGNTTTCATGAAAAAGTAGCTCATGGCTACTGGATTTTACTCAAACACAAGGAATAGAAGTTGGTGCCTGGTAACACATACGTTTTGAATGATTTACATACATACCACTCAATTCCTATGTACTTTCTTATCTAAAATCTAAACTTCAATTTTTGCATACTTACCAATGCATAAAAAGGTGTATTTCATTTTCTTAAAAAAATTGCATTTAACTTTTAAGAAGTAAAAATAGTGATGTTTTTGATGTGAGATGAATGATTTGGGTGGTATAAATATAAAAAGTAAAGTATAGGCGTTAGATATGTAAGCACATGGGAATTGAGTGGTATGTATGTAATTGTCCCTTGAGTTTTTTAATATGCCTCCGTTATTTCAAGTTGATGCCGACATTGTTTACTTTCTTGCTTTGTCACGCCTGCTTTTCATTTGAAATAATTTGGAGAATGACACTTACATTTTTTGGGGTCGATGAGCTGTTCTTCTTGGTTGTGTAATCTCAGTTATATTAGTAATAGAATCTCACTCCTCAGTACTCTTAGGATGGTTCCTGGGTAAACTTTTGTTATGCATATTAGTTAGTTTGAAATCCTTCACTGAAGTTCAAGTTATTCCTTGAATCATAGATATCATTTTTCACTTGTAAAGCTTTTATATGTTGAATCAGACATGAGCATCATGTTTTATTTATTTACTTTATTTTTAACATAAAAAAATGAGAGAGGGAGGACTGAGAGAGAGAGGGTTTTGACAAAATTATATCTAATGAAACCTTAGTTAATATGATAAGATTAATTAAAATGTAAGATGCTTAATATCTTGTGTTTGGTTTTTAAGAGTTGTTAAGTAGTTAATAAATTAATTAGCAAAGAATTAGTGTCTTGTATTCTATAAATAGCTCCATTTGGAGGACATTGAGGAATGAAAAAAAATGTGGTAAGCTTCGTGATTATCTGTTTTTCCTCCCCCATTTTAATTTCTGGAGTTATGGTCACCCTCGAATTGCAGTTTATCATTTTCAAGCTGAGCTTCTCTTCTGTTTTTGTCTCACAACTAATTTTTGGAGTTATCTACATCCTCAAATTGCTGATTATCAAGATTCAAGAAACTAGATCATATCATAGTTAATTTAGCTCCAAGTTGAACAAATTTGCCCCAAAAGGCAACATTGGATATTTAAAATTCATGCTATAAAAATCCATAAACACAAATATAATTTAGGNATGTTATAGCTAATGCGGGGGCAGTTCGTAGGCTGGAATAATGGAGATGACCTAACCGTAATCTGTTCCCATGCTTTCATTGATCATTGATGCAGAAATTTCGGTTTCAAAGGGATAATTACACGTGTTGACGCTCTGATTTTTGCTATTTATATAATTACCGCTCAGGCTTTATTTTTTTTAGGTGCATCGTGGTCAAAACATTCGAAATTTGTTAAGAATGCAATGTGTGTTTGGATTTTGTTGTGAATTTTGATGTTTGGGTGATAATTTGAGAAACGGATTGAGGAGGATGTTAGTTTTGTAAATAGGGAAGTTATGGAGTGCTAGTGTGTAAGTGCCGGCAACAAATCATGTAGGTTGGGATTTTATTGTGAATTTTGATATGGGAGTGAGAATTTGAAGAAGGGATGAGAGAGGGTGTTAGCAAAGTTTCATTTGCTATGTATGTAATTGCCCACATTATATGATTACGTAATTGTAGATCAGACTATTGATCTCTTAGAGAAAGAGAGTGAGGCCCTTCAAAATGTGTAAAATTATGTTTGGCGACCGAATGTTCAGATGATGGTTCGGATGATTCGTCGTGTGATACACGTCACACGGCGGTCTGGCTGCATTTGAATCATCGTTCGAACAAATGTTCCGCCACATGTAATATTTTCTTCTTCAGAAGCCCCTCCCCTAAATGAAGGCTCTTAAAAGTTTTTTTTTTTTTTTTGACTTAATAATTAGTTGTGACCTAAAGAAATTAGAAAAAAAAATTTGTCAATATGCATTGATGCCCTTGTTGTCAACTTTTTTTTTTAAAAAAAATTTGAATTAAATATGTAACTCTTTTATAAAATAAATAATTTGATGACCATCAGTATCATGAATAGCGGTGTAAAGGAGCCGAACATGATGGAGCCCAGACTCAGCTCGTGTTCAGCCGGTTAAAAAATATCACTGTTTACGTCTCCTTTATATTTCAAATACAAAAAAAGTGTGTTCGACTCGTTTGCTCGTGAATAAAAAGTCATTTTGACTACCCTAATCAAACAGCTCTATGATGTTAAGGGCTGGCTAGATTTAAATCTTATTGTTTATATTAAAATTTATTTAAATATAATTTAATATATTTTTTATTCAATTTTTAATTAATAATTTTAATTGATTATAAATTTTTGTATCTTTGTAGTTAATTATTTTTTTTAAAAAATACTGCTCATCAATATATATATATATACATATATATAAAGCCAAAAGGAGCGAACATACACTAACATACTTTTGTTCGTGTCCGGCTCGTTTATATATCAAGCACAAAAAAAAATGTTTGTGCTGGGTGCATTAGCTTAGCGAACGCATCGAACACGTGCTTTTTAGCGAGCCAAAAATGAGCTGTTCGCGAATGAGCCTTTCTGACATCCGTAATCTTGAGGTTTCACTTTGGCATTAAATGTTTTTAAATTTTTTGACGTTTATGTGCATGCCCGCATAATTCCTATTTATTTAGACATCTAAGACAAAGTTTACTTTTTTACATTTACAATACCAAAATATTTTATATCACTTAAAAACATCTCTATTTTAAATTCTAAAAGCCAATATATTATTTTTATTGATAAGGTGGCATATGTGTACAAATTGAACTTCAGCTGTTAGATATGTAAATATGTAAGAATTGCCTGGTATGTATGTAAATCTTCCTAATGAAAAATGTACTCATATAAATATATGCAAAATATATTACTTTTTTTTTAAATATTATTTTAGTCCTTAATGGGCAGTTTATTTCGTACGGTGACGTTTTGAAAATGCACATGACCTGTTTAGGTAAACTTCGTTTTGACAGCTTATGTGTTTTCAAAACGCTGAAAACAACATTTTCACACTACGGATATCTAGTTGCGGTTGCACCTTTCTGACAACGATTTGATTTTTTCAAAAAATAAAAAATTTGTGATAGTCACCGTACCTAACTTATCAGTAAATTATTTTTAATCAACTTATGAATAGATTATTCAATAAACTGCAGCTGCTTCAAACAAACCGCAGTTGTTTACGAAAGATGAAATATATAAATATTTAATTTAGATTTTTTTAAGTACGACGTTTTGTAATTTTAAATAATTTGATGGCGACAAGATTGTCTTTTACCATGTGGCGTTTGTGTGTGCGTCTCTCTCTCTCTCTCTCTCTTATAATACATATGTACAATATGGAGGGCAAATTTTCTATATAAATAAATAATTTTGTGAAAAGCAGAAGAAATATTACATAATTAAAATTAAACTATTTTATTTTATTTTAGCATGAAGTGTTATATAAAATATAATTAATTTTTTTTTAATAACAAAACAATAAACATTGGAGGAGAAAAATAAAAAGGATCTTCAATGGATCGTAGCCGTTGTTCAGACGTTGCTTACGTCTAGACTCTCGACATAAAAAATGAGTTTTTTTTTGTACGACTGTTTAAATGCATAGCTAATTATTACAACTTTGTGGTTACGAACTTCTGATTTAGACATCTCTTTAGAAGAAAAAAAAAAAAATTTATTTCTAAATTTATTTTTATTATATTGATTTATTAAATTTCAAATAAACTCATATTTATACATTTTTAATAAATTTAATTAACCGATTTTGATACTTGATAATAAATTTAGCATGAACGTGCATTGGTGCAGTGCCGCACCACAGTTTTTTCTATTTGGCGAAATTGTATTTTATCAGTTAAAAAAAAAAATTGTGGCTGAAAGCTGTGTTTCACCGCCAAATTTGACTACTTGTGGTGACTGATAGAAATTTTTGATACGATATTTATAAAAAAATATTATAATAGTCACCGCAGTTTTTCGAACAACTTTTTTTTTATGCAAATACAANATATCAATGTAGCAATCTCTTCCCACCTCTTACAACCTGCCTTATCGGAGGCCTTCTCAGACATCCTTGTCCGCCATCCGGCAGCTTGGAGATGAAATTAGGTTTGGTGGGAAGCTGAGCCGACTGTAAAGATTCAGCCGCTGTAGGCATCAGCTGTAGGAGCTGCGGCCTCCTCAAAGCAGGTGAAACTCTTTCCTTGCCAGACGCACCTGCGGCTGCCATAAGTATGATGGCCTGAGCCTGACAAACTCCAATCAGTCCAAACTCATACATAAACCACACACATATCAAAATGTTCTGTTGTTAGGTCTGTTAATGAAACAAATACAAATATTTCCCTACCTGCTTCGGAGTAATTCCATCGTAGGAGAAAACTAATCCATTGTAGAAGATGGTTAGCTGAGCACCAACAGTGTGGTTCATTGCAGAAACCCTGCAGAACCCAGGACAATGTGACTTAATAGAAACAAACAACATAATATCAATTAAAAAACCAGATATTTGAGAATACGATGATCTCATTTCTCGTTTCATGCAATAAAATGAACCAAAAAATAATAAAGAAAACGGTTTCAATTACGCTTATGAAAGAATATAGAAAAAAACTGGAGAGAATTAGGCGCTGGGCGGATTAGTGGGGAGAGAAATGAGTGCGGTTGGGGTGTTCATTTGAATGAGTTTTGNAAGAATATAGAAAAAAACTGGAGAGAATTAGGCGCTGGGCGGATTAGTGGGGAGAGAAATGAGTGGGGTTGGTGTTCATTCGAACGAGTTTTTAAGGCGCAGTGTTGATTGAGGCCTAAATGTTATAGCTAATGCGGGGGCAGTTCGTAGGCTGGAATAATGGAGATGACCTAACCGTAATCTGTTCCCATTCTTTCATTGATCATTGATGCAGAAATTTCGGTTTCAAAGTGATAATTACACGTGTTGACTCTCTGATTTTTGCTATTTATATAATTACCGCTCAGGCTTTTTTTTTTTAAGGTGCATCGTGGTCAAAACATTCGGAATTTGATAAGAATGCAATGTGTGTTTGGATTTTGTTGTGAATTTTGATGTTTGGGTGATAATTTGAGAAACGGATTGAGGAGGATGTTAGTTTTGTAAATAGGGAAGTTATGGAGTGCTAGTGTGTGAGTGCCCCCATTATATGAAAGAGGGTGTTAGCAAAGTTTCATTTGCTATGTATGTAATTGCCCCCATTATAAGATTACATAATTGTAGATCAGAGTATTGATCTCTTAGAGAGAGAGAGAGAGAGGCCCTTCAAAATGTGTAAAATTATGTTTGGCGACCGCATGTTTAGATGATGGTTCGGATGATTCTTCGTGTGATACACGTCACACGGCGGTTNGCTCAGGCCTTTTTTTTTTTTTGAAGGTGCATCGTGGTCAAAACATTCGGAATTTGATAAGCATGTAATGTGTGTTTGGATTTTGATGTGGATTTCGATGTTTGGGTGGTAATTTGTTAAACGGATTAAGGAGGATGTTAGTTTTGTAAATAGAGAAGTTATGGAGTGGTAGTGTGTAAGTGTAGGTTGGGATTTTATTGTGAATTTTGATATGGGAGTGAGAATTTGAAGAAGGGATGAAAGAGGGTGTTAGCAAAGTTTCATTTGCTATGTATGTAATCGCCCCCATTATAAGATTACGTAATTGTAGATCAGACTATTGATCTCTTAGAGAGAGAGAGAGAGAGAGGGAGAGAGGCCCTTCAAAATGTGTAAAATTATGTTTGGCGACCGCATGTTCAGATGATGGTTTGGATAATTCGCCGTGTGATGCACGTCACACGGTGGTCTGGCTGCGTTTGAATCATCGTTCGAACATATGTTCCGCCACTGATGTAATATTTTCTTCTTCATAAGCCCCGCCCCTAAATGAAGGCTCTTAAAAGTTTTTTTTTTTTTTTTTTTTTTT
>JXCR01147013.1:234258-254405 GCA_002079205.1 Phalaenopsis hybrid cultivar | reverse complement strand
AAATTTTTTTTTTTTTTTTTTTTTTTTGACTTAATAATTAGTTGTGGCCTAAAGAAATTAGAAAAAAAAATTATCAATATGCATTGATGCCCTTGTTGTCAACTTTTTTTTTAAAAAAAAATTGAATTAAATATGTAACTTTTTTAAAAAATAAATAATTTGATGACCATTAGGATTATGAATAGTGGTGTAAAGGAGCAGAACATGATGGAGCCCAGACTCAGCTTGTGTTCAGCTCATTAAAAAATATCACTGTTTATGTTTAACTCCTTTATATTTCAAACACAAAAAAAGTGTTTGTTTTCGGCTCGTTTGCTCGCGAAAAAAAAGTCATATCTTATTGTTTATATTAAAATTTATTTACATATAATTTAATATATTTTTTATTCAATTTTTAATTAATAATTTTAATTGTTATAAATCTTTGTATCTTTTTAGTTAATTAATTTTTAAAAAAATNCAACTTTTTTTATGCGAATACAGCTTCATAGTTGATAGACACAGCTGCTCCAAAACAGACCTAAATGGCATCACAATTTCTTCATATGATGTATCTAAAATTCATCCAATATAACATTTGAATTCCTAAAACTACTACAAAATGCTTTGTTTAGTAAACTATTTATGGACAGATTTTTATTTATATAGTGCACACAATTATTCCTTTAGGTACTTTTTTTTTGTTTTTTTCAGCGGCTTAGACTCGCTCACATGGGCTTCGGCCCGCGTGAACGTTTTTATAATCTCGAGTTATGGGCCCACAGGTTTAGTTAAGTGTGATTAGGAGGCCTTTTCCAAACTTTCTTTGTTTTCAAGCTTGATAAATTATAGATCTGCATTGATTAATTTAGAAATTTCAAATATATTTAATTGATTTGATTAATTTTTAATATTTAAATTTTAATTTCAACAAAAAAAAAATTTGTTAAAGTAAATAATTTATGGAATATTTACATACCTAACACACAGCTCTTATCTANATACGACATTTATATATATATATATATATTTCAAGCCAAAAGGAGTGGAATATACACGAACATATTTTTGTTTGTGTCCGGCTCGTTTTTATATCAAGCACAAAAAAAAATGTTCGTGTTGGGCGCGTTAGCGAACGCATCAAACACGTGCTTTTTAGCGAGCCAAAAACGAGATGTTCGCGAACAAGCCTCATCCCTAATCTTGAGGTTTCACTTTGGTATTAAATATTTTTAAATTTATTGACGTTTATGTGCATGCCCCCATAATTCCTATTTATTTCCAACACAAAGTTTGCTTTTTTACATTTACAATACCCAAATATTTTATATCACAAAAAAAAAACATCTCTATTTTAAATTCTAAAAGCCAATATATTCTTTTTATTGATAAGGTGGTATATGTGTACAAGTACAAATTGAAGTTCTGGTGCTAGATATGTAAATACGTAAGAACTGCCTGGTATAAATGTAAATCTTCCTAATGAAAAAAGTACTCATATAAATATATTCAAAATATATTACTTTTTTTAAAATATTATTTCAGTCCTTAATGGGGCAGTTTATTTCGTGCGGTGACGTTTTGAAAATGCACATGACATGTTAGGGTAAACTGCGTTTTAACAGCTTATGTGTTTTCAAAACGCTGAAAACAACGTTTTCACACTACGGATATCTAGATGCGGTTGCAGCTTTTTTACAACGATCTGATTTTTTCAAAAAATAAAAAATTTGTGAGTCACCGTACATAATTTATCGGCAAATTATTTTTAATCAGCTTATCAGCGGATTATTCAATAAGCTATAACTGCCTCAAACAGACCCGTAGTTATTTATGAGAGATGAAATATATAAATGTTTAATTTAGATTTTTTTAAGTACGACGTTTTGTAATTTTAAATAATTTGATGGGGACATGATTGTCTTTTACCATGTCGCGTTTGTGTGTGCGTCTCTCTCTCTCATAATACATATGTATCTTATTGTTATGGAGGGCAAATTTTCTATATAAATAACTAATTTTGTGAAAAGCAGAAGAAATATTACATAATTAAAATTAAATTATTTTATTTTATTTTAGCATGAAGTATTATATAAAATATAATTATTATTTTTTTAAATAACAAAACAATAAACATTGGAGGAGAAAAATAAAAAGGATCTTCGATGGATCGTAGCCGTTGTTCAGACGCTGCTTACGTCTAGACTCCCGACAAAAGAAATGAGTTTTCTTTTTTGTATGACCGTTTAAATGCATAGCTAATTATTGCAACTTTGTGGTTACGAACTTCTGATTTAGACATCTCTTTAGAAGTAAAAGAAAAAAAAATAATTTATTTCTAAATTTATTTTTATTATATTGATTTATTAAATTTCAATAAATTCATATTTATACATTTTTTTGCAAATTTAATTAACTGATTTTGATACTTGATAATAAATTTAGCATGAACGTGCATTGGTGCAATGCCGCACCACAGTTTTTTTCTATTTGGCGAAACTATATTTTATCCGTTTTAAAAAAAATTGTGGCTGAAATCTACGTTTCACCGCCAGATTTGACTACCTGTGGTGACTGATAGAAATTTTTGATACGATATTTATAAAAAGAATATTATAATAGTCACCGCAGTTTTTCGAACAACTTTTTTTATGCGAATACAGCTTCATAGTTGATAGACACAGCTGCTCCAAAACAGACCTAAATGGCATCACAATTTCTTCATATGATGTATCTAAAATTCATCCAATATAACATTTGAATTCCTAAAACTACTACAAAATGCTTTGTTTAGTAAACTATTTATGGACAGATTTTTATTTATATAGTGCACACAATTATTCCTTTAGGTACTTTTTTTTTTTGTTTTTTCCAGTGGCTTAGACTCGCTCACATGGGCTTCGGCCCGCGTGAACTGTTTTATAATCTCGAGTTATGGGCCCACAGGCTTACTTAATGTGTGATTAGGAGGCCTTTTCCAAACTGAGTTCTTTGTTTTCAAGCTTGATAAATTATAGAAATTTCAAATATATTTAATTGATTTGATTCATTTTTAATATTTAAATTTTAATTTCAACAAAAAAAATATTTTTGTTAAAGTAAATAATTTATGGAATATTTACATACTAACACACAACTCTTATCTATTTACATATCTCACCCCTAAACTTTTATATTTACATAAAATTTTGGTTCTTTGAACTCATGCATGCCAATATATTTTTTACTTTAAAAGATTAATAAAAATGCCATTTTTATGTGATAATAACGAATTAAGTGTTGTGTGTAAATATGAAAATTTAAGTGTGAGATATGTAAATAAATAAAAATTATGTATTATTTATGTAAATGCTAGTATATATAATTTAATTTGATTTCACATTTTCTTAAATTAATTTTTTTTATTTAAAATTTAAAAAAAATTAAATGTCGTATGTATTAATGTGTGCTGGAAAATTTACGGCGGTAGAGTAATAGATTATTGTCTTAGTGTTGTACAAGAATTCGACACACACAGAGAGAAAATAGAAGAAAGCAATGACGACTCCAAAAATTTTTACGTGGAAAACCCGTAAAGGGAAAAACCACGAAGTCTGACCCAGTTGAAAAAAATTAATATTTATTGATGATTACAAAAATCCCTTGTCCCCCGACGGGAGAGTGTAACTATATTTTTCATACTACAGCTTCAACTGATAGTGTCTGGTTGGTGGTTATTAATGATGGTTAGCGGTGGTCGACAACGGTTGGTGAAGGTCAACGAAGGTCGGTGATGTTCGACGATGGTAGACGGTGATCAACGGAGGTCGGCAATGGTCGTCGGCGGTCGATGGTTGTCGTTAGCAGTTGGCTGAGCTACAACTTCTCCTTAAGACATCAAACTCTCTCTAGGCTTTCCTGCGGAGAGGAATGGGACTCTATTTATAGGGTTTTGGGTGCAATTAATGCAGTAATATGAATCATTTTGATCAGACGGTACGAAAAGCTTCCCTCTATCATACGACATTTAATGGATAATTGAGTGCCTTAATAATGTCAGAATTGAGTGTTCTTTAGCTCGTGGGATTCATCTTCTCGAGACGCTCGATTCAAGTATAAAATTTTCATATTCGACAACTGTTTAACCTTCCAAATGTGTCAAAAAATCTTCTAAGTAACTAAATCTAGTCTAGACTTGACTCGAATTGGGCTAGTTTTCATATCATTATGTTTATCTCATCAAGCCGGCCAGCTTGACTATAAGTTTGCTAAAAACAGAGCTCTGAATGATTTTTTTATCAAGAACTGAATATATCTTATTTAAAATATCATCTCGAGATTCGTATTATGACTCGATATTCATACCAAATGATGAAAATTTGTCAATGGCGTACCATATATGATTAAATTTAATATCTCTTTTTTTTCAATATTTTCATTTTATTTTGATCTTATTTTTATCAAATTCCGTTAAACTAGAGCTGAGATGCACAAATCAAACCACATTACGTATCAATTCTATTTATAATTTAATTGATTTTATTTTATTTTTTAATTTTTTTGTTTGAGACAATTACATACAGATCACCCGAAACTTTGTATTTGCAAATCAACCACTCACTTTACCTTTTTTTTCAAATTTTCCCTCAAATAACAAAATTTTCATTTTTATTAGATTTTTAATAGCTTAAATCATCTTCATATTTAATTTATAAATATGAATATTTTGATAGATTTATGTGTAAATATTATTATTATTATTTTGGGAAGGAAAGGAGGGCACGCCATACCTTAAATGAATTTAAGTGAATGATTGGCGTGCCATGGCCCCACTGTCATCTCATGTGTAAAACGTGCTAGGTTTTTGTTATTTGTTNTATGTATTATTTATGTAAATGCTAGTATATATAATTTAATTTGATTTCACATTTTCTTAAATTAATTTTTTTATTTTAAATTTAAAAAAATTAAATGTTGTATGTATTAATGTGTGCTGGAAAATTCGCGGCTGTAGAGTAATAAATTATTGACTTAGTGTTGTACGAGAATTCGACACACACAGAGAAAATAGAAGAAAACAATGACGACTTCATAAATTTTTACGTGGAAAACCCGTAAAGAGAAAAACCATGAAGTCTGGCCCAGTTGAAAAAATTTAAAATTTATTGATGATTACAAAAATCCCTTGTCCCACGACGGGAGAGTGTAACTATAATTTTCAGACTACAACTTCAATTGACAGTGCCTGGTTGGTGGTTATTAATGATGGTTAGCGGTGGTCGACAGCAGTTGGTGAAGGTCAACGGAGGTTGGCGATGTTCGATGACGATAGACGGTGATCAACGGAGGTCGGCAATGGTCGTCGGTGGTCGATGGTTGTCGTTAGCAGTTGGCTGAGCTACAACTTCTCCTCAAGACATCAAACTCTCTCTAGGCTTCCCTGCGGAGAGGAATGAGACTCTATTTATAGGGTTTTGGGTGCAATTAATGCAGTAATATGAATCATTTTGATCAGACGGTACGAAAAGCTTCCCTCGATCATACGACATTTAATGGATAATTGAGTGCCTTAATAATGTCAGAATTGAGTGATCTTTAGCTCGTGGGATTCATCTTCTCGAGACGCTCGATTCGAGTATAAAATTTTCATATTCGACAACTGTTTAATCTTCCAAATGTGTCCAAAAATCTTATAAGTGACTTAATCTAGGCTTGACTTGACTCGAATTGGGCTAGTTTTCATATCATTAGGTGTATCTCATCGAGCCGGTCGGCTTGACTATAAGTTTGCTAAAATCAGAGCTCTGAATGATTTTTTATCAAGAAATGAATGTTTCTTATTTAAAATATTATCTCGAGATTCGTGTTATGACTCAAGATTCATACCAAATGATGAAAATTTGTTAATGTCGTACCATATATAATTAAATTTGATCTCTCTTTTTTAAATATTTTCATTTAATTTTGATCTTATTTTTATCAAATTCCCTTAAACTAGAGCTGAGATGCACAAATCAAACTACATTACGTATCAATTCTATTTATAATTTAATAGATTTTATTTTATTTTATAAATTTTTTTTGTTTGAGACAATTACATACAGATCACCCGAAACTTTGTATTTACAAATCAACCACTCACTTTACCTTTTTTTTCAAATTCTCCCTTAAATAACAAAATTTTCATTTTTATTAGATTTTTAATAGCTTAAATCATCTTCATATTTAATTTATAAATATGAATATTTTGATGGATTTATGTGTAAATATTATTATTATTATTTTGGGAAGGAAACGAGGGCACGCCATACCTTAAATGATGGAAGTGAATGATTGGCGTGCCATGGCCCCACTGTCATCTCACGTGTAAAACGTGCTAGGTTTTTGTTATTTGTTTGATTTATTTATTTATTTATTTTTCGTTATTATTATTATTATTATTTTGCTCTTATGGAAATTTCAATCCTATCGAGAAATATTTTTATTTTGCATTCAAATATTTTTTTGACATGGAGGAAGAACTTGTCAAATATTATTATTATTTTATCAAATAGGATAAATATAAATAATATTTTTGTTTGCAAAAAAAAATGGATCTAATATTGTAATGATATTTAGGATTAAAGTAAATTTGTTTTAATTAGACATTAAAAGTTTGTTTGATCAATCGTTTTGTAAAAGGGGATCAATAATAGAAACACGAGCATTATTTTTTATTGTGATGATAGTTGTCGATGATGATGATGATGACTTATGAGGAGACAATTCTTAATGAGAGACTAATAATTGATAGAGTTTTCATTAGAAAGACTCAATGAGAGCAAGTGGTCGGTAGAGTCTTCACTTAGAAATCTCAAAATATTATGAGTCTCAGAAGATATATGTATATTAAAAATCTCAGAAGGTTCTTAGAAGGTATATGTTCATTAAAAGTTTTAGAAGACTATAAGGCTCAAAAAGTACGTGTACATTAACAGTCTCAGAAGAATACAAGCTTGAGAAGGCTAAAGTAATATGTATATCAAAAGTTTTCAGAAAGTTGCAAGTCTCGGAATGTACATGTATATTATAAGCCTCAGAAAGCCATAACTCTTAAAAGACATAAACCTCAGAATACTTCCACGTACTTGAAGCCAAAAAACTTCTAGAGGCTATAGGCTTAGAAGAGGTTGATGTTATTTAGCTTCTATTGGGGCAATGCGCTAAATGGACTATGTTTAATTCAAGGTTTTGAATATTTTTTGCCTCCATTTGGGGGCAAGTCGCATGAAATCAACTTCCATACATAAAGCAAAAGAAAAGCCTAACCAATTTTGATATAATAAGTGAAAAATGACTAAAATAGTTTGACTCATATAATAAAACATAGAATCTAACAAGCTCAATGTTGCTCAATTCAGTCAAAAGTAAAACACTTGGACACCAAAAAAACACATCATAATCAAAAGAGTCAAGTGTTTTGAATTTTGATAGTATTCACATCATATTTAACTAAAAATTTAGAGAAAGTCCATCAATATTTGTATAAGAAGGGTCTAAGGCTTGTCAAAGGCAGACTAGAAATACAAAAGGCTTATCATTGGTTCTAAAGTTCACGTGTGTTGTTGAACGCCCTTCTTTATTAGGTCTTTATACATCCTTGGCATCAATGTCGACATTCACTAACCTTTTTTCCAATTATCTCTTGCATTATTGATGCATGCCATCATTTATAAGATTGATGTGCACCATCAACACAAGTCATTACCTCTAATATTGATGCACGTGTTGACATATGACATCTTTATTAGATTGATGCAGGTCGTTAACACCAATATAAATACTTATTATCCCCATCACTCATCATCATAAATAATAATGATGCACATGCTCATGAACCCTAAAATCATTGAAGCATGTTATTCACATAAAGAATATGATGCACTTCTAGGTCACTTGACTCATCTCTTCAAATAAGATTGATTGAATACATCATAAACATTGTCTAGAAGACAACTTCCTGACCTCCATACTCTACCTTTCATCATGGAGTACATTTTGCATTTTCCCATGTCAATACCTCCATCATATTGGGTAAGGAAATTAGTCCTAATATATAACACACATTAGTAGAACCATTTCAACTAAATTTGATCACGTCATCACTTTTTTTGAATTTTTCAGGTCAAGATTTCAACATCTCATAGTGAAACTCTTATTTATGTTCATACAAAAACAAAATATTAACCTTTCACTATCATAATAAAATCTTTACGTATGAAAACCTTTCACTATCCATAATAAAATTCATCTTTTCATACATAAGAAGGGTATTTTTTGTAAATATGAAGATTTAAGTGCGAGATACATAAATGCATAATAATAGATGTTAAGTCTTTTCTAATACACTTCTATTAAAAAATGTATTTAATTAACTATATTCTTAATAGAGAATTTCAATTTGCCAATATAAGTGTTATTTATATAACTATGATGTTAAAAATTTAAATTTTATTTAAATTATTTAAAGATAATAATTTTTATTTGTATAAATATGCAAATAAATAAAATATTTTAGTATGTATAATATATGTAAATCCCCCTTCTTTATTTTTTATTTTAATTTTTTGACAAATGATAATAATGTCTCACTGTAAATTTCTCCCCGCTATAAAGACACTCTGCAGTAGCGCTGAACCCTCCGTCAAAACCCCTCTCTTCCCTTCTCACTCACTCGGCAGCCATGGCGGCCCCCGACGAGCACATGATCCTTCGCCACGATCAGGCCAGGTATCGCGACATCGCCAGCCATCTCGTGCTTCGCCGTAGATTAACTCGCAGCAAATTCGCCGAGCACAAGCCCGGCGTCAGCGCAGAGCTCGACGACGCCCCGATCGATTGGGTCATCGCTCTCACCCTCCTCATCCAGAAGCTTCTCTCCATCATCAGCTCCCCCCTTCTCTGGTTCGGACATCTCGTCGAGTTTTTCCTCAACTTCTTCTCCCTCAACGGCGGATTCTTCGGCATCTTTCCCCGCTTGCTCACATGTCCGCTTCGATCACTCCCTTCTTCTTTTTCTTTCCATTTCCTTTAGGTTTTAGTCGGTATTGCATCTTCTTCTTCTTCTTCTGATTGATTGATTGGTTGGATGCAGTTTCTGTGGTGATTCCGAGAAGGCACGCGGCTAATTTCAGATCTATTATCTGTCACATTGATGGACGATATGAGCTATTTAGGAGCATTTTTCTGAGCGATTATACTTCGATAGAGCCGATTCCAGGGCTGGACATCAATCCCTTCTGCCTCTCGATGATGGCGGCGAAGCTCGCCTACGAGAACGGGGCTTTCATCGAAAACCAAGTGAAAAAATACTGGAAGGTGCAGATTAAATAAACCCTTTCTCTTTTTATTTATCTTTTTTAATATTTTGATGCAGATCTTAAAATTAGAGAAATATTAGATTTTATATGGTTCCTGTTCTAGGAAATTAATTAATATTAGTTTTTTATTTATTTAAAATTCTCTCTATTATGGTTAGATGTAGCATCCTTTGTCATGTTGGTGGTGTTGAGTCGAGTCGGGTTCGTGCAACTCTTGACTTGAGATTGATTAATTATCGAGTTCGAGCTCAAACTGTAGCTCAAGACTACTAGCTCATGTCGATCTGTGTAGTATGGAAAAAGTAATATTAATTTAATTTATTGTTATAAGCAAAATTATTTATGGAATGGGCAATGAAGAGATTATATAATTTTTTTTTAAATAAATTAATGACAAAAATCTTAAAATTTTATTTTTTTTGAGTTTATGTTATATTAATATGTATTTCAATAAATTAGCTCACTAGCTGACGTCTTTCGTTTAGTTAGATCTGATTTGAGCTCGGCTTGTTAGCTCATTGAGCTCAGCTCATGAGCCATTTTTTGATCCTAGCTCAATCTGGCTCATGAGGTGGCTTTGCTCACATACGCCCTTAGGAGAGGCAAAAAATTTTCTGTGCACACCCCTGACGTAACTCTATGTGCGGCGCAGGGTATTCATTTGAGTTATTTTCCATAATCCGGAAATAACCCAAATTATTTTGGGATTAAAAATAACCAAAAAATAACCTGAAAATAACTCATGAATAACCTGCACCGCACGTAGAGATACGTAGGAGAGGACCCCCACAGTTAAATCTAATATTATTATAAATTATTTTCAATTTTAGTAGACAACAATCAATAAACTAAAAATATATATATATATATTTTTTTTGCAAATAAAAAAAAATTGGGGCAATTACATGCATACAGCACAACTTTTAAATGTAATTACAAATATACAATCTAAAATTTTATATTTCCATCTGCATGCATGCCTTTTAAACCATTGACATAGATAAGGTGCGTGAAATCTGTAAATGAATTATTAAAGCATCATGTGCTGCACGCCATGACTTGAAATAATTGTTTTAGTTAAGGGGTAGTGTGTCAAATACCCATGTCATTTTCGTATTAATTTTTGTAATTAATTAATACTCGTTTTGTTAAAGAATTGTTAGTAATAATTAGTTAACCTAACTTTTTATTTATTTATTTGTTTGCAGATGCATTTTGTCAGATTCTTCAACTGTTGGAACAGTAAGTGTACCTCCGGCGCCTTAAAAAAAGCCTAAAATAAAATAAAATAATAAATTATTCATCAAATAATTATAATGAAGAGGTCACATGATCCATGCTTGTCATTTTTAAAGGCATCGACGTCATTTTACAGGCTGGTTTAATAATAATTGGTAAAATAATTAGTTTGTGGGCCCCTTAAGGATACCAATTCAATTTTTAATATTATAAATTTTAATATATATATATATATATGTCCAAGAAATAAAAAAAATTATAGTATTAAAGTTATAAAATTAAATTCATAAAAAGATAAAAAAGTGAGCATATAACGTGTTTATTTTAAAATAGCTTGTAAATTTAATTTAAGATTAAAAAAATGAAATTTTTATATTTGAAAAAGGAACTCAAATTTCACTTATTAGGAATAATTGCATGCAAACAATCAGAAAGATTGATATTTAGGTATGTCACAGTCCGGAATATTGATATTTATGAATGTCACGATCGAATTATTGAGAATTTCATAAAAATAAAAATTATTATTATGCTTTTATCATAAATTTTAATATTGGAGGGTGAATTTAAAAATTAGATGAAAGAGAGTGATTGATTTGTAAATAACAAGTTTTATGTTGTTTTTCTCACTCGAACACAAGCGAGTCTGTGCTCGCTCGCTTGTGTTCGGCTCGTTAAAAATATCACTATTCGTGTTCTACTAGTTCATATTTCGAACATAAAAAAATGTATGTGTTCAGCCCGTTAGCTTAATGAGCCAAACACGAACGAGAACGAGCTACTCGTGAACAATCATTTTAACAATCCTCATCAGGTAATAAATCGTATAATTTATATGAAAATATCATTTTAATAAATAATTTTGATTGATTAAATATTTTCTTAGGTGTGAGATACTATTCATTATTTTTCTTCCAGAATTTTTGAAGGTGAAAGGAACCCAAGCCTTCATCTGCTGCGACAAAGCCGACGACGCCAATGTCATCGTCCTCGCCTTCCGCGGCACGGAGGCCTTCAACGCCTTCGACTGGATAACAGACGTGGATCTCTCATGGCTCAGCATGGGGAAATACGGCAAAGCCCACCTGGGCTTCATGAGAGCTCTCGGCCTCCAAGACGAGAAGGACATCGAAAAAGGTTTCCCCCGCGAGCACCCCGAGCTCGACGAAGGCAAGTTCATCGCCTACTACGCCATTCGGGAGACGCTGAGACAGCTGCTGGAGAAGCACAAGCGAGCCAGAATCATCATCACTGGCCACAGCCTCGGCGGCGCTCTGGCGATACTGTTTCCGGCGATATTGGCCATGCACGAGCAGCAGGATATCATAGACAGAATCCATGGGGTCATGACTTACGGCCAGCCGAGGGTTGGAGATGCGGAGTTTGGCCGAAATGTGTCGGCGGTGTTGAAGTCGAAGTATCATAGGATGGTTTACAGGTATGATATTGTGCCTAGGGTTCCGTTTGATAAGCCGCCGGTGGCTCTGTTCAAGCATTTTGGGACTTGCATTTACTTCACCAGTTGGTATGAGGGGAAGGTCAGTCTGCTGCTTCTTCTACTCTTTGGGGCTGTTTAATTTGGATGTATAAAGTCGTGGATTTGATAACTCTGAATTTCATCTCCGGAACTAGAATTTGTCAAACAGTTTTATCAGATTTACATGATTTAATAAATCTGTTGCCAAATAATTCTGTTTTTAACTCATTAATGATTTAGTAAATCTGGTATTTACTATATCCTAACGAGTTAAATCTCATATTTTGGGGTGTTGTCTGGCAACGGATTTACTAGAGGATTTATGAAGGATTTAAGTGGAATCCTGCTAGATGGTTATTTTGGACAAAATAAATTCCTGGATGTCGTAACTTCAGATTCTATCGATTTCGATTGTAAATCAGGGATTTACTAAATGTCATGAATCAGTGGATTTAACTTTGTGGACTAGGATTGAAAACAGTGACAGGATTTAGTAAATCAGTTGCCAGACAATTTTCTAGATTTTAATCTGGATTTTCAGTATTTACTAAATCCTAATAACTTAAATCTGATGTGTTACCTCCTTATATGTATTACTTAGTGATGTTATTTGATGGCAGGTGGTGGAGGAATCTCCGAACCCTAATTATTTTCATCCATTGTTCTTGTTCTCCATGTACTTGAGTGCAGTGGGGGACTTAACCAGGGCTTTCTTGTTGGGATTACTTCTGAAGGATTTTGAGGAGGGGTACGTCTCCCTTCTGTTTCGGACTTCAGGGCTTCTCATACCAGGAATTGCGTCTCACAGCCCACGAGATTATGTTAATGGTGGAACGATGGCCAAAATAATTGCTCAGAAGATCTTGAACAGTGAGACATGAAGAAGGGTGAAGTCGGGCAAAGGTTTGATGATCCGACGTTTTTTTAATAAAAATGTGCAATAAAAATCATAGCTTTCTCAAATTTTAAAGCATTTTGATTGGTTATGATAAGATCTGAAGTGCTTTGAGATTTGTGTAGAATGATGTCATTATGTTTGGAAGCTTTTGGTTGTTTATACTTGGCTTGATGTAATGAAAAACGCAGTTTTTATCAAGAGTTTATGTTCTGTTTTTGCAATGCAATGAAGTTCACTGTGATAATTTTTCAAAGCAGTTTATGTTCTGATTACTCAACATATATTAGCAGTAATATACTGTTTTATGTTATGGAATTTGATTGAATTTTAGATGGTAGGAATTTATCACTATAAACATAAAAAAATTATTGCTATGGAAATGTTAATGAACCCCATTAAGATTCAATGATTTCATTATCTCGGGTTGTCATTGACTTTAATTTATTTAGTTATATGAGGTAGTCAAGACAATCTTGTATAAATGGACCTTGTACACTTGGGGGATTCTTGTCAAACAGGACTAACTCGAGTTTGGAAGTCGAAAACTGAATAGTACTTGATTGAGATGAATTCCGACAAGTTTACACATAATTATGCACTTGAACGTAGATAATTAAATTATTATATGTTATAATCTTGTCATATTCAAAAAGTGCAAGGAAAAAACAAAGATTATTCTTTATGATTTTTTTAGGATGATGATCTTCTTTTAACTTCATAAGACATTGTTTTATTTATTTATTTATTTTATTAATATTTCCACATATTTTTGAAACTTTAAGTGTTCTTTTGAAAATATGCCATAAATGGTTGGGGTCATGCATGGAGCATTTATTAGATATGGTCATGCATGGAGCCATAAATGGTTGGGGTCAAGCACGATCTTCATGCATGGAGNGGCAAAGGTTTGATGATCCGACGTTTTTTTAATAAAAATGTGCAATAAAAATCATAGCTTTCTCAAATTTTAGAGCATTTTGATTGGTTATGATAAGATTTGAAGTGCTTTGAGATTTGTGTAGAATGATGTCATGATGTTTGGAAGCTTTTGGTTGTTTATACTTGGCTTGATGTAATGAAAAACGCAGTTTTTATCAAGAGTTTATGTTCTGTTTTTGCAATGCAATGAAGTTCACTGTGATAATTTTTCAAAGCAGTTTATGTTCTGATTACTCAACATATATTAGCAGTAATATACTGTTTTATATGTTATGGAATTTGATTGAATTTTAGATGGTAGGAATTTATCACTATAAACTTAAAAAGATTATTGTTAGGGGAATGTTAATGAACCCCTTCAAGATTTTATAGTTTCAATATCTCGGGTTGTCATTGACTTTAATTTATTTAGTTATATGAGGTAGTCAGGACAATCTGGTATAAATGGACCTTGTAGACTTAGGTAATTCTTGTCAAAGAGGACTAACTCGAGTTTGGAAGTCGAAAACTGAATAGTACTTGATTGAGATGAGTTCCGACAAGTTTACACATAATTATGCACTTGAATGTAGATAATTAAATTTTTATATGTTATAATCTTTTCATATTCAAAAAGTGCAAGGAAAAAACAAACATTATTCTTTATAAATTTTTTAGGATGATGATCTTCTTTTAACTTCATAAGACATAATTTTATTTATTCATTTTATTAATATTTCCACATATTTCTTAAACTTTAAGTGTTTTTTTGAAAATATGCCATAAATGGTTGGGGTCATGCATGGAGCATTCCATCGTTTTCATTGTTTTTTTACTTCAACAGCTGGATGTTTACATGAACCAACCCAACTTCTCTCTCTCTCTCTCTCTCTAAATATATATATATATACATGTCTATATATATGGTTGTGCGCGATTCATGATATTTTAGTAGAGCAGCTTCTTTGAAAGTCTTAAGTCCCCTCAGACACCTAAAAATGATTGGGGCTCATTTATTAGCATTCAGTCATTCATTATATATATATATANTATATATATATACTATGTTTGTGTTTCAACGATGGGCATTAATTAGTTGAACAGCTCTCACGTGGGGGCATAATCATGCATTTAATTTAAGGAAAGCACCACAAATAATTATTTATGAGGGACACCTACGTGCCGAATAATTGAGATCGTGCTTCTCGGGGGGATCATGTTTTATTGACTTTTAATTGTTTATTAATTGAAAGCAATTAATTGTTTTAAGTGTTAAAATGAATTTTTTGGGGGCATTTACATACATGCCACCCAATTCTTATGTAATTAGATATCTCAACATCTAAGTTTTATTTTTCATTGTCGTAGGATTGCATGAAAATTCAACACACAAATGCGAAAATATAGCGAAGAGAGACACCAAAATTCTTTCGTTGAAAATTTTGAAAGACAGAATCTCAAGACCAGTCGAGTCAAATTAATCTACTATATCTTATATTGAAAACTACGCTCGTCTTATATACCTCAAAAGTATTATTGTTAGGAAATTCATTAAAAATATTAGTATGGCTACAAATGGTTACAAGTAGTGGTCGCCGATTGCTGGTGGTCAGTAGCGGTAGGTGGTGATTGCTAGCGGCGGTCAATGGTGGTAGGTGGCTTTAGAGGGTGATTGTCAATGGTGGCTAGTGGGGCATGTGCTTACTAGCCTGGTTTTCTCTCTAAAAACAAGCTCTGAAATTTTACATCTCGTTCTCTTCTCCCTCTACTCCATTTGAAGAAAGATGACATATTTATAGTCTTTTTGGCCGAGACATTTTGTCATTTTGGCGCATAACTTTCTCAACAACTTGATTGGATAATTCATGTTGATCCTCCTCAATCATAGTTGGTTTTTTAAGAATTTGGGTGTCTTAATAATCTCAGAATTGAGCGATCTTATGCTCGTTGGATTCTCTAGTCGAAACGTTTGATTTGATTATAAATATGTCAAATTGGGACTTTATTTGACGATTCAATTGATAATCCAAAGCCTACAATTGTGCTTCAATGGCTTAATTTGGGCTTAATATGATCCGGATTGAATTAATTTTAGAATCGTTGGGTTTGTCTTACGAAGGAACTCAAGTTGACTATAAATTTGATTAAATAAATGTTTCGATGATCAACAATTTGAAAGATTTCATATAATAAAAAAATATATCAAAATTTGTATTTGTTCTTAAGAAATTGTTGATGACATATCAACTATACTTGACTTCATATAGAATAATGAAGAGAACTAATGCTGCAAAGACAGACTAATGTCTTTTTTGCAGAATAAAACTAGGGTATTTATAAGTGTCAACTCTTGCCTATTGGCCAGTTGAAATTTGTGAGTGGTAGAGCTCTCATCGAGTGTTGCAGTCAAAGGATAGAAAGTAATTATCAAATTCATGTAGTGGAAACATTAGTGGCTCTTAGGGTCATCATGCCCTCATTTTTACATGAGGTGATGTTTATGCTTTGAAGACTTGATGTTACATATGTGGTTAAGAGAGAAAGGTATTGACTTTTGAGCATGGTGATGTCGAGAAAATGATGATGATGATGATGATGTTAAATGAAAATGAGTGATTTTCAATGATGATGATGATGATGTTAAACGGTTGGTATTTGATATAACAAGTTAAATGAATGGATGAGATATAGAACTATAGAACTTTCAAAATATTTGCTTTGTTGTTATGTAATAAATGATATGTTTGTTTAGATTAGTCTCGAGACCTCTTGTGGGGCTAGCCCATGTACTTTTTATGCATTTGTAAACTATATATACTCTGTTGTGTAATTTTCATCTTCCAACTTGCCAAAATGTTTGAGACGCTGCTCGTCGTTAAATGCTCCTTTCATGTGCAAGTTTAGAACCATATAAAAATCTCTAGATATCATCATACTATTTTGTGGCATCCATTCAAGAGAACAAACCTTCTCATACTTGTTTGCATGTCATGTCACCACCAACAACAAATTCAAATCTAAACTCAATTACTTTGTTAGTGTAAACTATCTTTGGTCATCTAAGTCGGCTAGAATTCGCACAAGCTAGACAAAGAAAGCATTGCTTCAGACATTGACTTTCATAACATGTTATTAATTAATAAAAAAAATAAAATAAATCCTTAAAAAATGATGAACACAACAAAAAATTAATTAATTTGCACATTTATTTCATGATTTAATAAGATTTTGTCCTCCACAAAATTGGGTTTAGAGGCGAGGATTCGATTGATTTGGATGGATCGGTTTTTGAATTAGTCGAATCGATTGCAATCGAAACCCAAATTATTAAAAATCGAATCGATCAGACTTCTTCTAAAATTGAACAAACAGAATCAAAACTCAATTCAGGTTCGCCTGTGAAGTTAGTTTGAGATTGGTTATGACAAAAATAAATAGAACAATTACATGGATCACATGTATCATATCCATTTAATTTTATGAATCCTCCATTAATTTTGTTTTTTTTTATTTGTTCAGTTAAATAAGAATTAAAATCGAATTAATCACAAAAAAAATCAAATATTTAAGTTTTAATACAAAAGAAATCAAAATTAATTTTTAAAACTAAATCAAATCAATCAAATTTGTCCCACCAAACAATGCCCACCTTATCCGTCCCTACAACATTCATTGATTTTCTTCAATCAAACCAATAGTTGGTGTCCAAGAAATTTGGATTTTCCTTGATATTTTTATACGTGTCGGATGATTTCTTATTATCTCACTGTCTTAAATTAATATTGTTTTATCTATTTCAGTTGAGAAAATTAGCGCGAAGAAAAATAGTAACGACACAAATCCAGAAGAACAAAGAGATTTAACGAGGTTCAGCAAAGAAGCCTACGTCACGGAAGCAGAGCGGCAATTCCTTTTACTATTCAGAAAAAAAGGGTTTACAGAAATCGGGGATACCTCCTGAGGTTACTAACATACCTATTTATAACCTCAGGAGTAAACCCTAAGCACAATATATAATTACAACATTACCCCTGTACCATACCGCGGGGATTTGCTCTCGCACCCCAACCCACGTAACTTCTCAATTTGGACAGATTATTCTGCTCTGCTTCGTCCAACGTCTGTCTCTATATAGTATATGAGTCATACCATAACAATTTCATAATAAATAAATTATCTCATGAGCCGGTTCGGACTCTAAACTTAAGCTCGTGTTCAAGCTTGAACACGATTAATTAATGAAGCTCAAGCTCAGACTGAGAGTAGCTTGTTTAAACCGCTACTCGAAGAAGAAATTATTGCATACGGACACCGCATGCATCTCTGCATGCGGTGACCGATTCTGACCGTAGAAGATTATTTCCATTTTTTTTAAAAAAAGAAAAAAAATTTAGGTGGGGCCCACCTAAATACATTAAGACCGTAGATCAGGTGATTTACGGTCCGGATCGGACACCGCACTCAAGCTGCGTGTCCGATCCGTATAGAATAATTTTTATACTCGAAGACCATAAATTCAAGTAACGTCCTTTAATGATACATCGATCATCATTTTCAAAAATATTAATGAAAGTAATGATAACAATCACATGTGCCAACTCAATTTATTATTTAATAGAGAAATTGTTTTTGATTCAAACTACAATTATAGCAACTTGACAACAAATAAAAAAAATTAAAGTAGAAATAATAAAAATTAATTGACTTATAAAAAGCAAAGTATACATTTTAAATATTTTTAATAATTTATACTTAAAATTCTTAAATTTTAGAATATTTTAAATATATTTCACATTAATATTGTCTTAAACGAGTTGGCTCACAAGCTACAANCTACTGAGAGAAACAATGTTGAGCTCAATAGCTTTGAAAGCATGAGTAATAGCAGCAATGGAAGACAGAACAACATGGAAAATCAATGTTATAATGAGCAAAGTAAAAAATTGTCCAACATGAATCAAAATTATTGACCAACCCAATTCCCCTGCGCATATCCAAGCCTTAAGAAATTCAAATCACACATAACACCGCCCAATGGCATCCATCTTCAATTATTGTCCAACTCAATACCTCTGCTATCTCCACATATGCAATAGCTTCCACCGTGCAGAGACCAGCAAATCAAAGGAAATACCAGCAGTTGCAGCAGTTACAGGCAGCAACACAAGTTTAACACCTTACAAGCAGTTAATAACCAAGCATTTGCACACATACCACCCAACTCTCATGTATTAACAGATTTAACACCTAGATTTTAACTTTTACATTTATAACACCCAAATTTTTCATAGCACATCAACAAAAAAACACCACTCAACTTAAGAAAAAAATAAAATACACAATTCCATGCATGTGTAAGGTAGTATGTATGTAAATATAAATTAAAATAAGAAAATCAGCACACAAATATTGAAAAATTAGAAAATCAGCACATATATAATCAAATCCAGGTGTTACACATGTAGACACATGATAAACTCAGGAAAATCTGCAACTTTACACATTCGTCCAAAATTATTGAGCTCCTCCCATGGATTCTCAGCTTAGCTTCATTCTTCTAACCAAATCGTTGAAGAACCAGAATTCACTGAAACAAGCATAAACTAAAACAAAATATCATAAACACAAAATCCCAAATTAGCTTCTGGAGGCATATTATATAAAATATGCAGAACGAAGAGGCATTTATATGCCCATCTCAAACATATATTATTATTATAAATTACCTATCTCATGAGCCATGTAAACATGCGTTAATCATTGGAAGATTTACATACATACCACTCAATTCATATATAACCCATAACACCACAACAACGAGGAAGTTGATGAGGATTAACATTAGTAAAACCCATAACACCACAACAAAGATAGAGTTTCATTAAAGAAAAATAAGGAGCTAATCAAAATCTCCATAACACAACAAAAAACATGAAGTTTCAGTACAGATTAATAGAGAGCTCCACACAACAAATCAGAGAAAGTTGCGCTCCTTCCATCCCACCAAAGTTGCAGCAATTAATACATTAAACACCAAAGTTGCAAAGCTTTGCTTTTGGCATGTTACAAAGGTACAACAACTTGAGGTGGCATGTTACAAAGGTCCAGCAACATTCACATCCAAGTGAGAATTAACAATGTTCCGTCAGCTTCCAACTCCCTTGTCTGATTTCCATTCATTAACAGTTTTGCCCAAATTCAATAATAAATCTGCGAGTTTTGTCTTCTCAAATAATTTCGCAGTGCAAGCCTCTCTAGCATCCTTCACATTTTTCAGAAAATGTATTTTTAATTTGTG
>JXCR01147013.1:207582-218298 GCA_002079205.1 Phalaenopsis hybrid cultivar | reverse complement strand
AGAGAGAGAGAGAGAGAGGGAGAGAGATGAATGAATAGATTTGAAATGTAATCCGTCGTGATCAATCATTCAGGGAGAAGGTACAATATGATGACATTACATTTTTACCCTTATTTTAAAAGGATTTGTACTGGGTATTTATGATCTTTTACATATGTGAGTCGGTCATCGGACTATTTTCTGACTTGGCCTGCTGCTCTTAGTTGGTTTCGGGTTAGCAGGCTAAATAACACTACTGTCCCCGCATTCCCCTCCAATACTACGCCAATAACACCTTAACACAGCCATAATAACAAAACAACACCACCACGGTTTGCTTCAATAATACCACCTCCCAATAACGCCTAACTCCGCCCCGTTTTCCCTCTAATACTACCATAAAACCACGACAATAGCACCGCCTGTGTCGCCACGCCAAATAATACCACAATCTACCGATTACTCGCCAAATAACACCACGAAAATCCCAATTAACCTTCAATAACATAGTGGAAATCATGATTAGTAGCCAATAACACCCTCAACATTACGACGACCACGATTCTATGCCAATAATACCGTAATCCGACCCGAATAACACCTTGAATAACACTGACTCTTGCGGAACAATCGTAACACCACAATATCACTTGAATACTACCACGAATAACACCATTCCGCGGAACCACTCTAGCACACTAATAACACCTAAATACAACCCTGGTAATGTCGAAATAACATCTCGTGGATTGCTTGAAGTTATGAAGGACTTTCTAGCCGACCGAACTCTTCCTCTTCGCGAAAGTCCCCCGAAGTCCCCCCTTATCCGTAGCTGAACCCTGGCTAAAAGCTTCCTCCCTGTCGCCGCTCTCCCTGCTCCCCACTTCCTATGCTCGCCACTTTGTCTGTACCCCTTGCCACCACTTCCCACGTCGTTCTCCTTAGTCGCCTCACCTCGGGTAAGTTGATGGTATTTCTCCAATTGGGTCGCTTGATTAGATAACTTGTTGATAGATCTCTATGTAACACTTACTGGATTAATAATTTTCTTGATTCATCCTTTAAAGTAATGATGGTTTTTGTATTTGTATCCTTCAAAATAGATGTTGCTGCTGCTTGGGTTGTAGTTGTCTGTGCGGAACTGGTGATTTATCGGTTAGCTATTGTTCAAGGTTTGTTGGCTACCGTTTCTACCTTTTTGGTTCTATTTTTCGTGGTCTGGAAAATTTTTACGGTCATGATGTATTTCTGTGGGCTCCACCTAAATTTTTTTTTCTTTTTTTAAAAAAGTTGAAATAATCATGACCGTAGATCACCATGATCTACTGTCAGAATCAGACACCACATGCAGAGATGNATCTCGTGGATTGCTTGAAGTTATGAAGGACTTTCTAGCCGACCGAACTCTTCCTCTTCGCGAAAGTCCCCCCTTATCCGTAGCTGAACCCTGGCTAAAGCTTCCTCCCTGTCGCCGCTCTCCCTGCTCCCCACTTCCTCTGCTCGCCACTCTTTGTCTGTACTCCTTGCCGCCACTTCCCATGTCGTTCTCTTTAGTCGCCTCACCTCGGGTAAGTTGATGGTATTTCTCCAATTGGGTCGCTTGATTAGATGACTTGTTGATAGATCTCTATGTAACACTCACTGGATTAATGATTTTCTTGATTCATCCTTTAAAGTAATGATGGTTTTTTGAATTTGTATCCTTCAAAATAGATGTTGCTGCTGCTTGGGTTGTAGTTGTCTGTGCGGAACTCGTGATTTATCGGTTAGCTATTGTTCAAGGTTTGTTGGCTACCGTTTCTACCTTTTGGTTCTATTTTTCGTGGTCTGAAAAATTTTTACGGTCATGATGTATTTCGGTGGGCTTCACTTAAAATTTTTTTCCTTTTTTAAAAAAGCTGAAATAATCCTGACCGTAGATCACCGTGATCTACGGTCAGGATCAGACACCGCATGCAGATACATGCGGTGTCCGTATGCAA
Organism: Phalaenopsis hybrid cultivar; assembly: GCA_002079205.1. NCBI lineage: Eukaryota > Viridiplantae > Streptophyta > Magnoliopsida > Asparagales > Orchidaceae > Phalaenopsis > Phalaenopsis hybrid cultivar. Next base: position 216,337 of record JXCR01147013.1, on the reverse strand, counting down.
TAATTTCTCCTTTGTTATGTTCTATAGATGCCTTTTTGTTGCTTCTATTAGGCGTGGCCCATATTAGAGTTTTGTTTATGTTTGAAATCCTTGTTTATCTTTTGTNCGGTGTCCGTATGCAATAATTTCTCCTTTGTTATGTTCTATAGATGCCTTTTTGTTGCTTCTATTAGGCGTGACCCATATTAGAGTTTTGTTGATGTTTGAAATCCTTGTTTATCTTTTGATTCCTTTTGAGTTGAGCTGTACATTTTTATTTCTGTAATAAAGCAAGCAGGGCATGACTCTCATTTTTCCCAAAAAAATAATTTTTCTTCAAATTACTATAATTGTTTTTTATAGCCATCACAACATAATAAATATGATTATAAAATCTATTTTTTATCACAATAATTTTAAGAATATTAAAATATAACTTACATAAAGATATGTCTCTCCCAATAATAAAATTATGAGCAAGCCACAAGTGCAAGATATGAGAGGAAGTTGGTAGAGAGTCTTTGATTCAAAATACAATGAGCACTCGTTATCACACAATTATATATGTCGATCAAGTAGTAAACGAATGTTGAGTCTATGTATCGGTTCCACGAGGAACGAGTTAATTTCCAAATAATCCAAGTACTAGTTTTACTAATTTTTAGTCCATCCTAAAATGTTCTCTAAAAAATCTTAACTTAAAAAAAAAAAAACAATCTACTGATTTTTAGGTTTTTGCTCTAGATAGAAAGACTTCCTTGAGTTGGAACTTGTGAGAATTCTATTTTTTTTTTCGACCATGTTCTTTCCTAGTATTGTTGAAAATTGAGGACAAATATTCCTTACTCTATTCCAGGACATTAAAAGCGTTCAAGCCTCATATTATAGCTAAGTCTCCTAATCACTACAAAGTCTCTCATGATTCCAAATTACTCAATTTAATTGCAATCTCCTAATGATAAAAGTCATTCTACAAAGAACCTGTGTGTTAGCCTATTGGTTTTTTCATTCAACGATCAATAGTTTTACATCACAATTTATTTTAATTTTTCTAGTAGCCGGTAAGAAAATAAATGAAGCCCTAATTAATGGTAGACACATCAAATTACCATTTAGTTGCTAAAAGAAAATTATATGGAATAAATAATGGATTCATATCGCCAATCCAAGGAGAAAAATAACTGTGTTCTTACACATGCTTAATGAAAACAAACAAAATTTTATTGACATAGATGCAAAGAATACAAGGAAAAGTACAACCTANATTCCAGGACATTAAAAGCGTTCAAGCCTCATATTATAGCTAAGTCTCCTAATCACTACAAAGTCTCTCATGCTTCCAAATTACTCAATTTAATTGCAACCTCCTAATGATAAAAGTTATTCTAGAAAGAACCTGTGTGTTAACCTATTGGTTTTTTCATTCAACGATCAATAGTTTTACATCACAATTTATTTTAATTTTTCTAGTAGCCGGTAAGAAAATAAATGAAGCCCTAATTAATGGTTAACACATCAAATTACCATTTAGTTGCTAAAAGAAAATTATATGGAATAAATAATGGATTCATAACGCCAATCCATGGAGAAAAAAACTGTGTTCTTACACATGCTTAATGAAAACAAACAAAATTTTATTGACATAAATGCAAAGAATGCAAGGAAAAGTACAACGTGGATTGAACTCCTCTAGCTCCAATTCTTCTTTATTTGCCTCTCTTGCTTGATTTATCTCAATTCACTCCACACAATAAGTACAAACACTCACTCATAAACATAAAAGTGGACTCTCCCTTCTCCCAATATGAAGAAAAGCTTTCACTTTCAAGTAATCGATGTCTCTCTCCATTTTATGCTTGCTATCATGTTTCTCATCTTCTATCGTGTGTAAATGTCTGAATCTAAGTTTTCCTTCCTCTTTCGTGAAGAAAATTTGCTCATTTTATCGAATCATCATAAAACCATTATACAAAACCACCCTAAGTCGATGGAGAGCGGGCGCTACCCTAGTGGAACCAAGGCACCAGTGATAGGCGTAACATCGCTAGCTTGGGAGCTTCATGAACCCAGAGTGTTAAGTTAGGTGTTCAGACAAGTTAATGTTGTCACTTGTAACACAGCGAATCACTTGTAACACAACAAAGTTGGTACTAGGCGTTGGGGTGCCTGGGGCCAAGCTTTGGCATGTCGTATTCTCTAAATTTTTTCATTGGATTTGCTTGAAATGGGCAAGTGGGGCTTGGTGCTCTAATGTCATCTTCTTTGGAACTGAATTGGAAGCTTCCCCAAGCCCTACAAAGCCCATCCTAACTGTTGGAATGGAGAAGATTTCAGGATATGACAAAGGCTAAAAGTTTATGGAAGAAGCTTCACTCTTATTTATCACCTTAACTTGGGTTGATTCAAACTCAAAGACTCTACTCCTATTTATACTAGTGACACCTCTTAAATTAATTGTTAGGATTGTGCCACCACAATTCTAATCCAATGGTTACAAATAATTCCACACCTACCATACACATCACACCTACTACACAATAATTCATTACCTACCACATATTCTAGAATAAGCTTCTAGAAATTAAGCTTTATTTAAACAACTAAAAACAAGTTTATACTTCAACAAGAATAAGCTTCTAAAAATTAAGCCTTTTTTAAACAAAACTAAAACCAAGTTTATATTTCAACACCCCCTCTTAAACTTGATTTTGTGACTCCAAGCAAACTTCACATTTAATAAAGTTTTCACTCTTGAGTGGCTTGGTAAAAATATCTACAACTTGATCTTGAGACTTTACATACTCCACTTGTATCTGCTTTCTTTCAATGCATTCGCTTTGACTGTAGTCTTTTGCCACCAATCTTGTCTTGTATCTTTCAATTTCTCCTTTAGAATTCATTCTTTGCTTTGTACACCCACTTCACATCAATTGTCTTATGGCTTTTAAGAAGTGAAGCTAGCTCCCATGTATCATTCTTCTCTATTGTTTTGATTTCTTCATCCATTCCATCTTTTCACTTCTTGCTTTGTATGGCTTCTTGAAAATCTATGGGCTCATAGTCGGCAAAGAGACAAAAAAGAGTAAGATTATCTTGATTCATAGTTACCTCATAAAGATCTTCTAATCTTCTGAAGAGCGGTACTCTTTCACTTGAATTTTCTCTTGAAGTTGATGACGATGAGTTGCTTTGATTACTTGTAGTTAATGTTGTTTGTAGAGTAGTAGACTCTTCTCTTGCTTGCTCAATCCTTGGCTGCTTTACGTCTTCTTCTTGAAAGTATGGGAAAAAGTTATAGTCCTCAGCATGTAGTCCCTAGTCTCATTCTCCTCCTTTATCGAATATGACATCTCTACTGATGGTTGTCTTCCCTGTATTTGGATTGTATAGCTTGTAGCCTTTCGAGTTGTTGTCGTAACCAATGAAAATGAACTTCTTGCTCTTGTCATCCACCTTACTTTTTTTCTCGTCGGGTATGTGTACATGAGTTAAGCATCCAAAAACTCGTAGATGGGAGATGTCGAGCTTCCTTTCACTCCATGATTCTTGTGGTGTCTTTCCCAACACACTTCTTGTTGGTGATCGGTTAGCCAAATAAATAGCACATGCAACCGCTTCTGTCCAAAACTCCTTCAACAATCTCTTTCTTTTTAACATGCTCCTTATCATATTGAGGATGGTTCTATTCTTCCTTTCTGCTACTCCATTTTGTTGGGGAGATCTTGAAACAGTTAGAAGTCGACGTATTTCGTTGGNTCACTGATCTGAAGGAAAACTTCGGTGATTTCCCAAGCTATCCTATTGTTTGGCTTCAATTTAGGAGAAACCATTTAGATGTTCNATCATTTATAAGATTGATGTGCACCATCAACACAAGTCATTACCTCTAATATTGATGCACGTGTTGACATATAACATCTTTATTAGATTGATGCATGTCGTTAACACCAATATAGATACTTATTATCCCCATCACTCATCATCGTAAATAATAATGATGCACATGCCCATGATCACTAAAATCATTGAAGCATGTTTTTCACATAAAGAATATGATGCACTTCTAGGTCACTTGACTCATCTCTTCAAATAAGATTGATTGAACACATCATAAACATTGTCTAGAAGTCAACTTCCTAACCTCCATACTCTACCTTTCATCATGGAGTACATTTTGCTTTTTTCCATGTCAATACATCCATCACATTGGGTAAGGAAATTATTCCTAATATATAACACACATTAGTAGAATCATTTCAACTAAATTTGATCATGTCATCACTTTTTTTGAATTTTTCAGGTTTAACGAATCTCTTATCTTATTTATACGTGTGTTTTATGTTCATACAAAAACAACAATCATAACAAAATCTTTACGTGTGAAAACTAATAAAAATTGTCATTTTATCTTTGAATATTTTTTGGGCATTACACTTCTCCATAGTTAAATTCATCTTTTCATTCATAAGAAGGGTATTTTTTGTAAATATGAAGATTTAATTGCGAGATACATAAATGCATAATAATAGATGTTAAGCCTTTTCTAATACACTTCTATTAAAAAAAATGTATTTAATTAATTATATTCAATATAAGTGCATTTAAATGTTATTTAAATTATTTTTTTTAAAAAATAATTTTTATTTGTATAAATATGGAAATAAATAAAATATTTTAGTATGTATAATATATGTAAATACCCCCTCTTTTATTTTTTATTTTAATTTTTTGGCAAATGATAATAATGTCACACTGCAAATTTCTCCCCCNGATTGATTGCTTGGTTGTTGTTATTGTTGGATGCAGTTTCTGTGGTGATTCCGAGAAGGCACGCGGCTAATTTCAGATCTATTATCTGTCACATTGATGGACGATATGAGCTATTTAGGAGCATTTTTCTGAGCGATTATACTTCGATAGAGCCGATTCCAGGGCTGGACATCAATCCCTTCTGCCTCTCGATGATGGCGGCGAAGCTCGCCTATGAGAACGGGGCTTTCATCGAAAACCAAGTGAAAAAATACTGGAAGGTGCAGATTAAATAAACCCTTTCTCTTTTTATTTTTCTTTTTTAATATTTTGATGTAGATCTTAAAATTAGAGAAATATTAGATTTTATATGGTTCCTGTTCTAGGAAATTAATTAATATTAGTTTTTTATTTAAATATTTCTGAATTATGGCTAGATGTAGCATCCTCTGTCCTGTTGGTTGTGGTGAGTCGAGCTCGTGCAACTCGACTTGAGGTTGATTAATTATCTAGTTCGAGTTCAAACTGTAGCTCAAAACTACGAGTTCATATCATATCGGCTCGTATTATGAAAAAAATATTATTAATTTAATTTATTGTTATAAACAAAATTATCTATGGAATGGGCAATTAAGATATTATATAAATTTTTTTAATAAATTAATGACAAAATATTATAATTTAATATATTTGAGTTTATTTTATGTTAATAGTTATTTAAATAAATTAGCTCACCAGCTAACGTGTTTAGTTTTGATCAGATTTGGGCTTGGCTTGTTAGCTCATTGAGCTCAGCTCATAAGTCATTTTTTGAGCCGAGCTCAAGCTGGCTCATGAGCTGGCTTTGCTTAAATCTATTAAAATTATTTTCTATTTTATTAGACAAAAATCAATAAACAAAAAATAAATTTTTTTTTTCAAAAAAAAAAAAAAGGGGTCATTTACATACATACCGCGCAATTCTTAAATGTAATTACAAATCTAACATCTAAAATTTTTTATTTTCATCTTCATGCATGCCTTTTAAACCATTGACATAGATAAGGTGCGTGGAATCTGTAAATGAATTATTAAATCATCATGTGCTGCACGCGATGAGTTGAAATAATTGTTTTAGTTAAGGGGTAGTGTGTCAAATACCCATCTCATTTTCTTATTAATTTTTGTTATTAATTAATACTTGTTTTGTTAATTAATTGTTAGTAATAATTAGTTAACCTAACTTTTTATTTATTTATTTATCTGCAGATGCATTTTGTCAGATTCTTCAATTGTTGGAACAGTAAGTGTACCTCCATCGCCTTAAAAATGCCTAAAATAAAATAAAATAATAAATTATTCATCAAATAATTATAATGAAGTGGTCACATGATCCATGCTTGTCATTTTTAAAGGCATTGACGTCATTTTACAGGCTGGTTTCATAATAATTGGTAAAATAATTAGTTTGTGGGCCCCTTAAGGATAGCAATTCCATTTTTAATATTAGACATTTTAATACATATATATATATGTCCAAGAAATAAAAAAAATTATAGTATTAAAGTTATAAAATTAAATTCATTAAAAGATAAAAAATTGAGCATATAACGTGTTTATTTTAAAATAGCTTGTAACTTTAATTAAAAAAAAAATAAGAAGATTAAAAAAATGAAATTTTTATATTTGAAATAGGAACTCAAATTTCACTTATTAGGAATAATTGCATGCAAACAAAGTATGTCATAGTCCGGAACATTGATATTTATGAATGTCACAATCGAATTATTCGAATTATTGAGAATTTCATAAAAATGAAAATTATTATTATGCTTTTATCATAAATTTTAATATTAGAGGATGAATTTAAAAATTAGATGAAATATAGTGATTAATTTTTAAATAACAAGTTTTGTGTTGTCTTTCTCACTCGAACACAAGTGAGCCCATGCTCAGGCTTGATTGTGTTCGGCTCGTTAAAAATATCACTATTCGTGTTCTACTCGTTCATATTGCGAACATAAAAATATGTTCATGTTCAAACCGTTAGCTTAATGAGCGAGCTGCTCGTGAACAATCATTTTAACAATGCTCATCACGTAGTTGCAGGAGATATTAATGTTTGAGACAAGATTTAAATCTTATAATTTATATTAAAATATCATTTTAATAAATAATTTTGATTGATTAAATATTTTCTTAGGTGTGAGATACTATTCATTCTTTTTCTTCCAGAATTTTTGAAGGTGAAAGGAACCCAAGCCTTCATCTGCTGCGACAGAGCCGACGACGCCAATGTCATCGTCCTCGCCTTCCGCGGCACGGAGGCCTTCAACGCCTTCGACTGGATAACAGACGTGGATCTCTCATGGCTCAGCATGGGGAAATACGGCAAAGCCCACCTGGGATTCATGAGAGCTCTCGGCCTCCAAGACGAGAAGGACATCGAAAAAGGTTTCCCCCGCGAGCACGCCGAGCTCGACGAAGGCAAGTTCATCGCCTACTACGCCATTCGGGAGACGCTGAGACAGCTGCTGGAGAAGCACAAGCGAGCCAGAATCATCATCACTGGCCACAGCCTCGGCGGCGCTCTGGCGATACTGTTTCCGGCGATATTGGCCATGCACGAGCAGCAGGATATCATAGACAGAATCCATGGGGTCATGACTTACGGCCAGCCGAGGGTTGGAGATGCGGAGTTTGGCCGAAATGTGTCGGCGGTGTTGAAGTCGAAGTATCATAGGATGGTTTACAGGTATGATATTGTGCCTAGGGTTCCGTTTGATAAGCCGCCGGTGGCTCTGTTCAAGCATTTTGGGACTTGCATTTACTTCACCAGTTGGTATGAGGGGAAGGTCAGTCTGCTGCTTCTTCTACTCTTTGGGGCTGTTTAATTTGGATGTATAAAGTCGTGGATTTGATAACTCTGAATTTCATCTCCGGAACTAGAATTTGTCAAACAGTTTTATCAGATTTACATGATTTAATAAATCTGTTGCCAAATAATTCTGTTTTTAACTCATTAATGATTTAGTAAATCTGGTATTTACTATATCCTAACGAGTTAAATCTCATATTTTGGGGTGTTGTCTGGCAACGGATTTACTAGAGGATTTATGAAGGATTTAAGTGGAATCCTGCTAGATGGTTATTTTGGACAAAATAAATTCCTGGATGTCGTAACTTCAGATTCTATCGATTTCGATTGTAAATCAGGGATTTACTAAATGTCATGAATCAGTGGATTTAACTTTGTGGACTAGGATTGAAAACAGTGACAGGATTTAGTAAATCAGTTGCCAGACAATTTTCTAGATTTTAATCTGGATTTTCAGTATTTACTAAATCCTAATAACTTAAATCTGATGTGTTACCTCGTTATATGTATTACTTAGTGATGTTATTTGATGGCAGGTGGTGGAGGAATCTCCGAACCCTAATTATTTTCATCCATTGTTCTTGTTCTCCATGTACTTGAGTGCAGTGGGGGACTTAACCAGGGCTTTCTTGTTGGGATTACTTCTGAAGGATTTTGAGGAGGGGTACGTCTCCCTTCTGTTTCGGACTTCAGGGCTTCTCATACCAGGAATTGCGTCTCACAGCCCACGAGATTATGTTAATGGTGGAACGATGGCCAAAATAATTGCTCAGAAGATCTTGAACAGTGAGACATGAAGAAGGGTGAAGTCGGGCAAAGGTTTGATGATCCGACGTTTTTTTAATAAAAATGTGCAATAAAAATCATAGCTTTCTCAAATTTTAAAGCATTTTGATTGGTTATGATAAGATCTGAAGTGCTTTGAGATTTGTGTAGAATGATGTCATTATGTTTGGAAGCTTTTGGTTGTTTATACTTGGCTTGATGTAATGAAAAACGCAGTTTTTATCAAGAGTTTATGTTCTGTTTTTGCAATGCAATGAAGTTCACTGTGATAATTTTTCAAAGCAGTTTATGTTCTGATTACTCAACATATATTAGCAGTAATATACTGTTTTATGTTATGGAATTTGATTGAATTTTAGATGGTAGGAATTTATCACTATAAAC
>JXCR01147013.1:193267-207070 GCA_002079205.1 Phalaenopsis hybrid cultivar | reverse complement strand
ATATATATATATATATATATATATATGTTTGTGTTTCAGCGATGGGCATTAATTAGTTGAACAGCTCTCATATGGGGGCATAATCATGCATTTAATTTAAGGAAAGCACCACAAATAATTATTTATGAGGGACACCCACGTGCCGAATAATTGAGATCGTGCTTCGCGGGGGGACCATGTTTTATTGACTTTTAATTGTTTATTAATATAAAGCAATTAATTGTTTTCTTCTTCTTAGAAGTGTTAAAATGAATTTTTTGGGGGCATTTACATACATGCCACCCAATTCTTATGTAATTAGATATCTCAACATCTAAGTTTTATTTTTCATTGTTGTAGGATTGCATGAAAATTCAACACACAAATGAGAAAATGTAGCGAAGGGAGACACCAAAATTCTTTCGTTGAAAATTTTGAAAGACAGAATCTCAGGATCCGTCGAGTCAAACTAATCTACTATATCTTATATTGAAAACTACGCTCGTCTTATATACCTCAAAAGTACTATTGTTAGGAAATTCATTAACAATATTAGTGTGGCTACAAATGATTACAAGTAGTGGTCGTCGACGGCTGGTGGTTAGTAGCGGTAGGTGGTGATAGCTAGCGGCGGTCAATGGTGGTAGGTGGCTTTAGAGGGTGATTGTCAATGGTGGCCAGCGGGGCATGTGCTTACTAGCTGGGGATTATCTCTAAAAACAAGCTCTGAAATTTTACATCTCGTTCTCTTCTCCGTCTACTCCAATTGAAGAAAGATGACGTATTTATAGTATTTTTGGCCGAGACATTTTGTCATTTTGGCGCATAACTTTCTCAACCACTTGATTGGATGGTTCGTGCTGATCATCCTCAATCATAGTTGGTTTTTTAAGAATTTGGGCGTCTTAATAATCTCAGAGTTGAGCGATCTTATGCTCGTTGGATTCTCTAGTCGAAACGTTTGATTTGATTATAAATATGTCAAATTGGGACTTTATTTGACCATTCAATTGATAATCCAAAGCCTACAATTATGCTTCAATGGCTTAATTTGGGCTTAATATGATCCGGATTAAATTAATTTTAGAATCGTTGGGTTTGTCTTACGAAGGAACTCAGTTTGACTATAAATTTGATTAAATAAATGTTTCGATGATCAACAATTTGAAAGATTTCGTATAATTAAAAAATATATTGAAATTTGTATTTGTTCTTAAAAAATTGTTGATGACATATCAACTACACTTGACTTCATATAGAATAATGAAGAGAACTAAAGTTGCAAAGACAGACTAATGTCTTTTTTGCAGAATAAAACTAGGGTATTTATAAGTGTCAACTCTTGGCTATTGGCCAGTTAAAATTTGTGAGTGGTAGAGCTCTCATCGAGTGTTACAGTCAAAGGATAGAAAGTAATTATCAAATTCATAGAGTGGAAACATTAGTGGCTCTTAGGGTCATGATGCACTCATTTTTACATGAGGTGATGATGTTTATGCTCTAAAGTATGCATTAAAAGTTGTATTATTCTATGGCCTTGTAAGGAAGACTTGATGCTACATATGTGGTTAAGAGAGAAAGATATTGACTTTTGAGCATGGTGATGTCGAGAAAATGATGATGATGATGATGATGATGTTAAATGAAAAAGAGTGATTTTCAATGGGATATTCACGAGAGGCTCAAAATGTGAAGATGAAATGATATGTTTGTTTAGATTAGTCATCTGAATATGGCTAGCGGATTAACATAATACGAGAGATGTATTTACGGTTTGTATTTGATATAACAATTTAAATGAATGGATGAGATATAGAACTATAGAACTTTTAAAATATTGGCTTTGTTGTTATGTAATAAATGATATGTTTGATTAGATTAGTCTTGAGACCTCTTGTGGGGCTAGCCCATATACTTTTTATGCATTTGTAAACTATATGTACTCTGTGGTGTAATACTCATCTTCCAACTTTCCAAAACGTTTGAGACAGTATTCGTCGTTAAATGCTCCTTTCATGTGCAAGTTTGGAACCAAATAAAAATCTCTAGATATCATCATACTATTTTGTGGCATCCATTCAAGAGAACAAACCTTCTCATACTTGTTTGCATGTCATGTCACCACCAACAACAAATTCAAATCTAAAGTCACTTACTTTGTTAGTGTAAACTATCTTTGGTCATCTAAGTCGGCTAGAATTTGCACAAGCTAGACAAAGAAAACATTGCTTTAGACATTGACTTTCATAACACGTTATTTATTAATAATAATAAAAAAATAAATCCTAAAAAAATGATGAACACAAAAAAAATTTAATTAATTTGCACATTTATTTCATGATTTAATAAGATCTTGTCCTCCACAAAATTGGGTTTAGAGGCGAGGATTCGATTGATTTGGATGGATCGGTTTTTGAATTAGTCGAATCGATTGCAATCGAAACCCAAATTATTAAAAATCGAATCGATCGGACTTCTTATAAAATTGAACAAACAGAATCGAAACTCAATTCAGGTTCGCTTGTGAAGTTAGTTTGAGATTGGTTATGACAAAAATAAATAAAACAATTACATGTTTCACATGTATCATATCCATTTAATTTTATGAATCCTCCATTAATTTTGGTTTTTTTTTTATTTGTTCAGTTAAATAAGAATTAAAATCGAATTAATAACAAAAAAAAAAATCAAATATTTTAGTTTTAATACAAAAGAAATCAAAATTAATTTTTAAAACTAAATCAAATCAATCAAATTTGCCCCACCAAACAATGCCCACCTTATCCGTCCCTACAACATTCATTGATTTTCTTCAATCAAAACAATAGTTGGTATCCAAGAAATTTGGATTTTCCTTGATATTTTTATACGTTATGTCGAATGATTTCTTATTATCTCACTGTCTTAAATTAATATTATTTTATCTATTTCTGTTGAGAGAATTAGGGCGAAGAAAAACAGTAACGACACAAATCCAGAAGAACAGAGAGATTTAACGAGGTTCGACAAATATGCCTACGTCCTCGGAAGCAGAGCGGCGATTCCTTTCACTATTTGGAAAAAGGGTTTACAGAAATCAGGGATACCTCCTGGGGTTACTAACAGACCTATTTATAACCCCGGGAGTAAATCCTATGCACAATATGTAATTACAACATTACCCTTGTACCATACCGCAGGGCTTTGCTCCCGCACCCCAACCCACGTAACTTCCCAATTTGGACAGATTCTTCTGCTCCGCTTCGTCCAACGTCTGTCCCAATATGGTATATGAGCCATACCATAACAATTTCATAGTAAATAAATTATCTCACAAGCCGGTTCGGACTCTAAACTTAAGCTCGTGTTCAAGCTTGAACACGATTAATTAATGAAGCTCAAGCTCAGGCTGAGAGTAGCTTGATTAAACCCCTACTCGAAGACCATGAACTCAAGTAACATTCTTTAATGATACATCGATCATCATTTTCAAAAATATTAATGAAAGTAATGATAATAATCACATGTGCCAACTCAATTTATTATTTAATAGAGAAATTGTTTTTGATTCAAACTGCAATTATAGCAACTTGACAACAAATAAAAAAAAAAAAATTGAAATAATAAAAAATAATTGACTTATAAAAGCAAAGTATATATTTTAAATATTTTATATAATTTATACTTAAAATTCTTAAATTTTAGAATATTTTAAATATATTTTACATTAATATTGTCTTAAACGAGTTGGCTCACAAGCTAGAGAGCTAAGTGAAGTTCGCTCCAACTTACCTTGTTAGGTCGTCGTGCTCATCTCTCCTCTCAAGCCAGTCATCGAGCCCAGTTCAAGCCACCTCACGAGTATACTTAACTCGATTACACATCTAATTAGGTGCTACATAGTAGACTCATTCTTAAGTTCACAATCTAATTCTCAAAAAGTTTACTATTAAAATTTTTTTGGTATATTTATGCATTTCCTAATTTCTAATATTAATAATAAATAATTTTTAAAGTTAAATGCTCTATTAATTTTTTATATCTCTAATCCTTAATATAATAATATGGCTTCCTCAGTGCTTAACCACACATTAATTGAAAGAGTAAAGTGTCAGAATAATCCATGATTATTTATATGGAGCTATTTTAANATTAATAATAAATAATTTTTAAAGTTAAATGCTCTATTAATTTTTTATATCTCTAATCCTTAATATAATAATTTGGCTTCCTCAGTGCTTAACCACACATTAATTGAATAATCCCTGATTATTTACATGAAGCTATTTTAGTCTCAAATTTTATAAATACGTCAAATTAACTCCCAGACTCTTTAAATTTGGGCTGAAATACTCCCCATGAAGGATTATTAGAGCTCAATTTTAAAATCAGCAAAGTGTCAAAAATAGTCACCAACTATTTATAGGAAATCGTTTTAGTCTAAGAGTTTATAGATGTGTCAAACTAGTCTCCAGACCATTTTAATATTGAGCTATAACAATCCTCTGTATGGATTATTTCTCTCCCGATTTAAAGAGTCTGAAGGCTATTTTGACACTGCTATAAACTTTGGGGCCAGAACGACCCCATGTAAATAGTCAGAGACTATTTTAACACTTTATTTATTCTAAAATAGTCACAAACTATCTTTATGTTAACGCCATGCTAGAATCAAAATGAAGAATTCCAAATTGTTTTGCAACTCTAAACAATAAAATAAGAGCATTTTCATACATGGCATGTACTTCTTATGGATATATGAGTCTCAATCATATACAATCATATAAGAAATAGTACTAATTTCATACATAGCATGTACGTATTATGGATAATTATCATTGTGTACTAGTCAAATTTATATTTTCAGAGAGAGAGAGAGAGAGAGAGGGAGAGAGATGAATGAATAGATTTGAAATGTAATCCGTCGTGATCAATCATTCAGGGAGAAGGTACAATATGATGACATTACATTTTTACCCTTATTTTAAAAGGATTTGTACTGGGTATTTATGATCTTTTACATATGTGAGTCGGTCATCGGACTATTTTCTGACTTGGCCTGCTGCTCTTAGTTGGTTTCGGGTTAGCAGGCTAAATAACACTACTGTCCCCGCATTCCCCTCCAATACTACGCCAATAACACCTTAACACAGCCATAATAACAAAACAACACCACCACGGTTTGCTTCAATAATACCACCTCCCAATAACGCCTAACTCCGCCCCGTTTTCCCTCTAATACTACCATAAAACCACGACAATAGCACCGCCTGTGTCGCCGCGCCAAATAATACCACGATCCACCGATTACTCGCCAAATAACACCGCAAAAATCCCAATAAATCTTCAATAACACAGTGGAAATCATGATTAGTAGCCAATAACACCCTCAATATTATGACGACCGCGATTCTATGCCAATAATACCGTAATCCGACCCGAATAACACCTTGAATAACACCGACTCTTGCGGAACAATCGTAACACCACAATATAACTTGAATACTACCACGAATAACACCATTCCGCGGAACCACTCTAGCACACTAATAACACCTAAATACAACCCTGCTAATGTCGAAATAACATCTCGTGGATTGCTTGAAGTTATGAAGGACTTTCTAGCCGACCGAACTCTTCCTCTTCGCGAAAGTCCCCCCTTATCCGTAGCTGAACCCTGGCTAAAGCTTCCTCCCTGTCGCCGCTCTCCCTGCTCCCCACTTCCTCTGCTCGCCACTCTTTGTCTGTACTCCTTGCCGCCACTTCCCATGTCGTTCTCTTTAGTCGCCTCACCTCGGGTAAGTTGATGGTATTTCTCCAATTGGGTCGCTTGATTAGATGACTTGTTGATAGATCTCTATGTAACACTCACTGGATTAATGATTTTCTTGATTCATCCTTTAAAGTAATGATGGTTTTTTGAATTTGTATCCTTCAAAATAGATGTTGCTGCTGCTTGGGTTGTAGTTGTCTGTGCGGAACTCGTGATTTATCGGTTAGCTATTGTTCAAGGTTTGTTGGCTACCGTTTCTACCTTTTGGTTCTATTTTTCGTGGTCTGAAAAATTTTTACGGTCATGATGTATTTCGGTGGGCTTCACTTAAAATTTTTTTCCTTTTTTAAAAAAGCTGAAATAATCCTGACCGTAGATCACCGTGATCTACGGTCAGGATCAGACACCGCATGCAGATACATGCGGTGTCCGTATGCAATAATTTCTCCTTTGTTATGTTCTATAGATGCCTTTTTGTTGCTTCTATTAGGCGTGGCCCATATTAGAGTTTTGTTTATGTTTGAAATCCTTGTTTATCTTTTGTTTCCTTTTGAGTTGAGCTGTACATTTTTATTTCTGTAATAAAGCAAGCAGGGCATGACTCTCATTTTTCCCAAAAAGATAATTTTTCTTCAAATTACTATAATTGTTTTTTATAGCCATCACAACATAATAAATATGATTATAAAATCTATTTTTTATCACAATAATTTTAAGAATATTAAAATATAACTTACATAAAGATATGTCTCTCCCAATAATAAAATTATGAGCAAGCCACAAGTGCAAGATATGAGAGGAAGTTGGTAGAGAGTCTTTGATCCAAAATACAATGAGCACTCGTTATCACACAATTATACATGTCGATCAAATTGTAAACGAATGTTGAGTCTATGTATCGGTTCCATGAGGAATGAGTTAATTTTCAAATAATCCAAGTACTAGTTTTACTAGTTTTTAGTCCATCTTAAAATGTTCTCTAAAAAATCTTAACTTAAAAAAAAAACCAATCTACTGATTTTTAGGTTTTTGCTCTAGATAGAAAGACTTTCTTGAGTTGGAACTTGTGAGAATTCTTTTTTTTTTTTTTCTACCATGTACTTTCCTAGTATAGTTGAAAATTAACTACAAATATTCCTTACTCTATTCCAAGACATTAAAAGCGTTCAAGCCTCATATTATAGCTAAGTCTCCTAATCACTACAAAGTCTCTCATGATTCCAAATTACTCAATTTAATTGCAATCTCCTAATGATAAAAGTCATTCTACAAAGAACCTGTGTGTTAGCCTATTGGTTTTTTCATTCAACGATCAATAGTTTTACATCACAATTTATTTTAATTTTTCTAGTAGCCGGTAAGAAAATAAATGAAGCCCTAATTAATGGTAGACACATCAAATTACCATTTAGTTGCTAAAAGAAAATTATATGGAATAAATAATGGATTCATATCGCCAATCCAAGGAGAAAAATAACTGTGTTCTTACACATGCTTAATGAAAACAAACAAAATTTTATTGACATAGATGCAAAGAATACAAGGAAAAGTACAACCTAGATTGAACTCCTCTCGCTCCAAGTCTTCTTTATTTGCCTCTCCTGCTTGATTTATCTCAATTCACTCCACACAATAAATACAAACACTCACTCATAAACATAAAGTGGACTCTCCCTTCTCCCAATATGAAGAAAAGCTTTCATTTTCAAGTAATTGATGTCTCTCTCCATTTTATGCTTGCTATCCTGTTTCTCATCTTCTATCATGTGTAAATGTCTGAATCTAAGTTTTCCTTCCTCTTTCGTGAAGAAAATTTGCTCATTTTATCGAATCATCATAAAACCATTATACAAAACCACCCTAAGTCGATGGAGAGTGGGCGCTACCGTAGTGGCACCAAGGCACCAGTCATAGGCGTAACATCGCTAGCTTGGGAGCTTCATGAACCCAGAGTGTTAAGTTAGGTGTACAGTCAAGTTAATGTTGTCACTTGTAGCATAGCGAAGTTGGTACTAGGCATTGGGGTGCCTAGGGCCGAGCTTTGGCATGTCGTATTCTCTAAATTTTTTTGTTGGATTTGCTTGAAATGGGTAATTGGGGCTTGGTGCTCTAATGTCATCTTCTTTGGATTTTATCATTGGGTTTAAGTAAATTGGGCGCTTCCCCAAGCCCTACGACGCCCATCCTAACTGTTGGAATGGAGAAGCTTTCAGGACATGACAAAGGCTAAAAGTTTATGGAAGAAACTACAATCTTATTTATCACCTTAATTTGGCTTGATACAAACTCAAAGACTCCACCCCTATTTATAATGGTGACATCTCCTAAATTAACGACTATGATTATGCCACCATAATTCAAATCCAATAGTTACAAATAATTCTACATCTACCACACAATAATTCCACACCTACCACACCTACTACACAATAATTTCATACCTACCACATATTCTAGAATAAGTTTCTAGAAATTAAGCTTATATAAACAACTAAAACCAAGTTTATATTTCAACACCCCCTCTTAAACTTGATTTTGTGACTGCAAGCAAACTTCACATTTTAATAAATTCTTCACTCTTGAGTGGCTTAGTAAAAATATCTGCAACTTGATCTTAAGACTTCACATACTCCAATTGTATCTCCTTTCTGTCAATGCATTCTCTTTGACTGTAGTCTTTTGCCATCAATCTTGTCTTGTACCTTTCAATTTCTCCTTTGAAATTCTTTTTTGCTTTGTACACTCACCTCACATCAATTGCCTTATGACCTTTAAGAAGTGAAGCTAGCTCCCAAGTATCATTCTTCTTGATTGCTTTGATTTCTTCATCCATTCCATCTTTTCACTTCTTGTTTTGTATGGCTTTTTGAAAATCCATGGGCTCACAGTCGGCAAAGAGACAAAAAAGAGTAAGATTATCTTTATTCATAGTTACCTCATAAAGATCTTCTAATCTTCTGAAGCGTGATACTCTTTCACTTGAATTTTCTCTTGAAGTCGATGATGATGAGTTGCTTTGATTACTTGTAGTTAATGTTGTTTGTGGAGTAGTAGACTCTTCTCTTGCTTGCTCAATCATTGGCTGCTCTACGTCTTCTTCTTGAAAGTATGAGAAAAAGTTGTAGTCCTCAGCATGTAGTCCCTAGTTTCATTCTCCTCCTTCATCGAATATGACATCTCTGCTGATGGTTGTCTTCCCTGTATTTGGATTGTATTGCTTATAGTCTTTCTAGTTGTTGTCGTAACCAATGAAAATGAACTTCTTGGTCTTGTTTCCAGCTTAACTTCTTTTCTCGTCGGGTATGTGTACATGAGTTATGCTTCCAAAAACTCGTAGATGAGAGAGGTCAGGCTTCCTTCCATTCCATGTTTATTGTGGAGTCTTTCTCAACCCACTTCTTGTTGGTGATCGGTTAGCCAAAAACAACACATGCAACCGCTTCTGCCCAAAACTCCTTCAGTAATCTCTTGCTTTTTAACATGCTCCTTATCATGTTGAGGATGACTCTATTCTTCCATTATGCTACTTCATTTTTTTGGAGGGATCTTGGAACAGTTAGAAGTCGACGTATTCCATTGGCTTCACAAAATTCTAGAAATTCTTTTAAAGTAAATTCTCCTCCTCGATCAGATCACATAACTTTGATCTTGAGACCACTCTCTTTCTCTACATCTGCCTTAAACTTCTTGAATATTAAAAAAAACCTTTGATTTTTGTTTTAAGAAATACACATATGTTTTTCTTGAAAAATCATCTATAAAGAGAAGAAAATAATTACTCTTACCGAGTGAGCTTAGGTTTATTGGACCACAGACATCTGTATGTATGAGCTCAAGAGGCTTTTGGGCTCTTGAACTTAACTCCCTTGGAAAGCTTTTCCTGAAGTTCTTTCCAAGTAAACATCCTTCACATAATTGATTAGGGTGGTTGATGCAAGACAATCCTCTCACCATCTCCTTTCTTTGAAAGCAAATCAAGTCCTCCAAAGTTGAGATGCCCAAATCGAAGATGCAAGAGCCAAGAAGCATCTTTATAACAGGTCTTCAGACATTTGGTAATATTGTTTTGAATGTTGAGTGAGAACATTCTATTTTTAGACATTGGTACCTTAACAATTAAATTACCAATATTATCTTTTAAGAAAAGAGTATTTTCTTTCAAGTGAATATCATATCCTTTCTCCAAGAGTTGCCCTAAACTCAAGATGTTGCTCTTCATATTCGGTACAAAGTAAACATTAGAAATAAATTGATGCTTCCCATTTTTCTAACGGATGAGAATGTTACCTTTGCCTTTCACCTCTATCTTTGACTCATCTCCAAAAGATACATTGTCGTTTACTGATTTGTCAAGCTCTACGAACATGCTTCGTCTCTCACCCATATGGTTGCTTGCACCGGTGTTCAGGTACCATGTATTATCTTCACCTCTTTCATTGTCCTTGTATGCTAGAAGTAGAGTGACATGTTCTTTTTTTTTCTATGTAGTTGAGTCTTTCATTCACTTTGTACTTTGGTGCTCTACATTCTTTTGCATAATGCCCAAACTTGTTATAATTATAACACTTAATTTGAGATTTATCATACCTCGAGTTTGAGCGCCCTCGACCACGTCCTCTTATAGATCTTTCTCCTTTCTCATAGTTATTTTTGGTATTTCATCCTTGTTTGCTAGCATGACCTCTTTCATGTTGACTTCTAATTTTGTTGAAGCTTTCATCTTTCTGAGTTGATTGAAGATTTGTCTTGAGAAGTTGTTCGACAATCTCTTCATTCATCTTCTTTTTTTCTTCATGGGCTTGCAATGAACCCAAAAATTGTTCTATCGTCATGGCTTGTAAGTCCTTCGTTTCTTCGATAATGGTTGTGATACTATCAAATTTTGAATCTAACGATCAAAAAATCTTTTCCATGTAGTCACATCTTCTAACTTCTCACCATTTCTTTTTAGTTGATTGGAAATGGTAATGACTCTAGAAAAGTAATCGAAGACCAACTCGTCTTCTTTTATATGCAAAACATCAAATTGACTTCTTAAAGTTTGAAGTCGTATCTTTTTAACCTTCTCTTCTACATGATACGAAATCTCGTGCTTCTTCCATACTAGTTTGGCTGAAGTAGCACTTGAGATCTTCTCAAAACTATCATCATCTAGAGCTTGATAGATGAGGAAGAGAGCCTTCTTGTCTCTCTTTCGCACGTCTCTTACACTCGTCGTTTGGCTCATCATAGCCTTTCTCCACAACCTCCCAAACGTCATGCGCTCCAAGGAGTGCCTTCATCTTGATACTCCAATTGTCGTAAATGCTTTCCTTAAGCATCGGAACTTGAAAGGAAACCATGCCACAATTTGCCATTACTATATAAAGGAACATTTAGGCTTTGATACCACTTTGTTGGAATGGAGAAGCTTTCAGGATATGACAAAGTCTAAAAGTTTATGGAAGAAGCTTCACTCTTATTTATCACCTTAACTTGACTTGATACAAACTCAAAGACTTCACCCCTATTTATACTAGTGTCACCTCTTAAATTAATGGCTAGGATTGTGTCACCACAATTCCAATCCAATGGTTACAAATAATTCCACACCTACCACACAATAATTCCACACCTACCACACAATAATTCCACACCTACCACACCTACTACATAATAATTTCATACATACCACACCTACTATACAATAATTTCATACCTACCACATATTCTAGAATAAACTTCTAGAAATTAAGTTTTATTTAAACAATTAAAACCAAGTTTATATTTCAACACTAATATAACTTCATTTTATTCACTTTGCTCCATTGTTCCTTTATCCAACAAAATATACTCAAAACATACCCTCTAAAATCATAAAAATATTGCAAAAAGTATGAAAAAACACGTGAATCCTATCATCATACTTTATATTGATTAGCGTTCCATTCAACTAGAAGACTCAAGTTCAAAACATACTCTAATCACTAAATTCCAATCTAGTTACCACTAATCCTCAACTTCCAAAAAAATAAATAAATAAATAAATAAAAATAAAGCCACATTGCACATATTTATCTTTTTCATTTTCGGCTGAATTTAACAACTTTGAAAATCATCATCATTTTGATTTCAACAAATTTACGACGCACTTTCCAGAAATGAAAAATTGTACTTCGCATGCAACAGTTTCTGCACACCAACTTCTCTGTGCTACATTCAATCNAAATAAATAAAAATAAAGCCACATTGCACATATTTATCTTTTTCATTTTCGGCTGAATTTAACAGCTTTGAAAATCATCATCATTTTGATTTCAACAAATTTACGACGCACTTTCCGGACAGGAAAAAATTGTGCTTCGCATGCAGCAGTTTCTGCACACCAACTTCTCTGTGCTACATTCAATCTATTTAAGGTACTCAAATCCTAAATTATTCTTGCACTTCTCCATCATACCACTCTTCTTCCTCATCCCCTCCTCCCATTTCCTCCTCCTCTCTCTTCCTTGCCTCTCTAATGGCTTCCCAAAAACCCATCTCTTCCAAAAGACAATATATGATCTTAAGGCCTGAGAAGATAGGATGGTTTCATATACTAAGCATATTGATTCTTAGTAGAAATCTTACCAGCTATAAGTTTGCGGAGACAGACTCTGCTGAAAATGAAATTCCTGCAAATATCATCACTTTGCTTACTCTATTAATCCAAAAGATTCTGGCCGCCATTAAAACGCCATTGGAGTGGACAGCNCTTGCCTCTCTAATGGCTTCCCAGAAACCCATCTCTTCCAAAAGACAATATATGATCTTAAGGCCTGAGAAGGTAGGATGGTTTCATATACTAAACATCTTGATTCTTAGTAGAAATCTTACCAGCTATAAGTTTGTGGAGACAGACTCTGCTGAAAATGAAATTCCTACAAATATCATCACTTTGCTGACTCTATTAATCCAAAAGATTCTTGCAGCCATTAAAACGCCATTGAAGTGGACAGGACTTGCTGTTGAGTTCTTGCTGAACTTCATATCACTTAATGGAGGAATAATAGGACTGATCAAACACATTATCACAGGTTAAATTAGCTTCTCTAATTAATTTTAACTAACTTTTAATTAAGTTCGTTGATTACACTTAATTTTAACCATCTCTGATTAATAGGGTTGATTATTAACTAATGCTGTAATCACTGTTAATGCGNGATTACACTTAATTTTAACCATCTCTGATTAATAGGGTTGATTATTAACTAATGCTGTAATCACTGTTAATGTAACTTGGGTGCTGCTATGAGCCATACCTTTTTTGTAAGTTCTGCAGAATTTTCAGCAATTTTCTCTCGTGTGTGTGTGTGTGTGTGTGTGTGTGTCTCTTTCTCTCTCTCTCTCTCTCTCTCTCTCTCTATATATATATATATATAAACGAGAAAAATTGCTGAAAATTCTTACTTATATATCAGGGATCGAATTCAGATCTACAAGAGGATGTACCTTAATCTTTTTGCTTTAGTTATGGATGGTTTTACTGGACATCTACAGGAGGATGTACCTTGGTGTGTGCTTTTTGCGGATGATATCCTTCTCGTGGATAAAACGAGAGAAAAAGCCCAGGAAAACCTGAATTATGGAGGTCTACATTGGAGTCTAAAGGCCTTCGATTAAGTAGAACTAAAACTTAATGCATGGAATGTAATTTTAGTAGTAATAGCTCAAGTGACAAAAGTGTGACTTTGGGTGATCAAATTATTAAAAGGTGTGAACGATTTAGATATATTGGGTCCGTTGTTCAAAGCGATGGTGATATAGATGGGGATGTTAATAGTAGAATTCAAGTTGGTTGGTTGAAGTGGAGGAATGATTCGGGCCTTTTGTGTGTTAGAAAAGTGCCGCTTAAACTGAAAGTAAAATTTTATAAGACGGTGGTGAGACCTGCAATGCTCTATGGCGCTGAATGTTGGCCTTTAGAAGAGAAGCTTAATAATAAGTTAAGTGTTGCCGAGATGAGAATGATTAGGTGGATGGGTGTTTTTACATTTAGAGACAAAATGCGAAATGAATATATTCGTGATAAGGTTGGCGTAGCTCCTGTGACA
>JXCR01147013.1:168170-179162 GCA_002079205.1 Phalaenopsis hybrid cultivar | reverse complement strand
TTCGAGAGTTGGGACTATTTTTATGTGTGCTGAAGGTGCTTTGTGCAAGGCTTGGGTGTTACATATCTTAGGTATATATGTGGCTAAGTGTTAATGCTTTGCCTTTCCTCTCTTCTTTAAATGGAGTAGGCTGCTTGGGATAATATTATATATGTATCTTTTTTTTTGAAAAAATATTGCATATGTTTGCAAGTATGTATGATGCATTCCCTTAAGTTCAATATCTCATTGAACTCAAGAGAGAGGGCGAAGAAGAATCATTCTACGCTGTTGGAAACTTACCAAAGGAATTCAAAAGAACTCATGAAGTAGTAGCAATAGTCAATGCCCCCATCTTTTTTTCTTACTCCATTTAAATAATAGAAACATATTACAAACCTTCCATCCCAACTGGGAAGGTAATAACATATAAAATTACTTTTATGAAAACAAATAAACACATAACATAAAGGAAAACATAACATGAAAAATAAAAAAAATTAATTAACTTCTAAAACGGGAGCCTTTAATTAACCTTCTTAATTCAAATTCAAATTTTGAATTTTGAATTTTGAATTTGAAACTTTAATTAGGATTTATTGTCCTTCCTGATTTATCTTGGTTTCCAAATCCTCCATAATTTGAAACATTAATTTGAATTTTGAATTTGAAATTAGGATTTATTGCCCTTTGTGATTTGTCTGGGTTTCTAAATCGTCCTCCATAATTTTCTCTGGATTTGCATCAATTGTCAGCGCTCCTGAAGAACTTGACTCAGGCAAGTTATGTTGACGGTAAGTAGCAAAAAGATGTGGATTTAAACGTTAGAGCTAGATGCTTGTAACTAAATAGAGTCCGAATTTGGACGATTTTTCCATTGGACTTAGAACTTGAAATATCATCCCGACGAGTCCAAATAAATTGATGGTGTAGAATGGCAACAATCTCATCTCGTGATATTGTATTTTCTGGCATTCACATGATCGATGATTCGTTTCGAGCTGGTAGTGAAGAAAAGTCACGGTCATCTCCTTTGAATGCAGTAAGGTCTTTAATGTTAAACACTGGGCTTATGGCAAAGTTGGAGAGTAGCTCAATAACATAGGCATTAGTTCCGAATTTATTGATAACTTTAAAAGGGCCTGCTCGGCAGGCATGAAGCTTGGTAAAACTCCCCGGAAGAAAACGTTCCGACCTTAACCAAACAAGGACCAGATCCCCGTTGTTAAATTGACGATCTTTACGTTTTGAGTTTATTGACGCATCATAGAAATTTGTGTGGAACGTAAGACGCCGCTTGCATTCTTCGTGAATAATTTGCATATAACTAGAAAAATACACTGCAGTCTCGCTTAGCCTGGGTGACAATGGTAATGAGTTGATATCTAGTGGAGTGTTGGGTTGAAACCCATAAACCACTTTGGATGGAGCACAACCTGTTGATCTATTAACAGAGTTATTGAAGGCAAACTATGCATGAGGAAGTATCATATACCAGCTGGTAACGTGATCCGCAACAAGATAGCGTAGTAAGTTCCCTAAAGTCTTGTTGGTCACTTCAGTTTGACCATCAGTTTTGGGGTGAAATGCACTTGAAAATATCAACTTAGTTCCCATTTTTGCCCACGGTCTTCCAAAAATAGCTTACAAATTTGACATCTCTATCGGACATTATGGAGGATGGGACACCATGTAAACGGACAACCTCCTTCGTGAATATTGCTGCAACTTTGGATGCATCAAAGGTTTTGTGGCATGAAATAAAATGGGACATCTTAGAGAAGTGATTTACCACCACCATGATTGAGTTGTGTTGCCAAAGTGTCTTGGGAAACCCAAGAACAAAGTCCATACTTATGTGTTGCCATGGTTTGTCCGGAATGGGAAGTGGTGTGTAGAGTCCAGGCTGCTGCTTGGTCCTTTTGTTGAGTTGACAAACTTGGCACCAGTCAACCACGGTGTTCACATCTCTCCTTAGTCTAGGCCAATAGAAACGATCAACCACAATAGAATAGGTTTTATCATACCCGAAATGCCCCGCCAAACCCCCACCATGGAGTTTGGAAATTAGAAACTCTCTCATTGACCCGCGCGGAATACAGAGGCAGGACTTGAAGAATAAGAAGTCCTCCCGCAGCATGTAGTCATTACCCAATGGGCGGTTGTGCTTGAGATCATTCCATAACTTGCTGAATTCTTTGTCATCGACATACTCGGTTTTTGAGACTGTCGAATTCTGTAGTATTGATGGTAGATAAATGTAACACATGAGGTCTTCTGCTCAAAGTGTCTGCCACCTTATTCTCCGCCTCTGACTTATGCTTAATAAGTGTTATTTTTGACCCTCAATTAATGAACTAAGGTAAAAGAGCAATTTTGTAATGTGGCACCGCCACCTACCACATTCACCTACATCTCACCTACCGCTCACCTACCGGGCCACCTACCACCCACCTACCCTCACCTACCACTCTCTTGCTTCTATAAATAGAGAGGGTGTGAGGCCTAGGAGAGCNTGTGTTCTTTTTTCGTCTCATTTCTAGCCAGGAAGTACATATCTCACAACAATTGGCGCCGTCTGTGGGAAGGGACATACTTCTTGGCTAGAGGTATCCGCGTAAAGGTGTTCGCGGCTAGCAACGAAGAAGAGGAGTTCGGCATTCACGAACAAAGGAGCAAGCGGATCGTGTTGCAGGTAGCCGAATCGTGACAGATTCGGTAAGCAGTGGAAGCTTTGATCGACTGGATTCACACCACAGGTTGTGTGGTTTGGCGAGGAGGAGGAACAGTCATCAAGCGAGGGCCGAAAATTTGCGACAGAGCTGCCAGCAGAGGATTTCGGTCTTGCAAGCAGCTCGGCCAAAGGGAAGAGGTGGAGATCCCGCAAAAAAGGGTTCGAGGAGTTCCCTGTTCGGGAGTTCGCGAAGCAGAAGGACCTGAGCAGTTTGGCGAGGCGCGACGGCTCTGGAGAGACAGTTATTCTCGTGCGAGAGGCAGAAGAGGAATTCCNGAGTAAGTGTTAGCGTACCCGTCATAAATATATATATATATATACATACATACATACATATATATGTTCTTATAATTAAGTTTATAATGTTTATTAAGTTTAACTCGTAAGTTGGATGATTTTATTTCTAATGATTGCATATGCACTTCCTCAAGTTCTACTGCTGCTGGAACAGTGAGCACATCAATAACTCTGTTCATTTCAGAAAACTACAAATTACTTGGTTTCTTAATAGAAAATTTTCTATTTACATAATTATTTATAAGGGTTTGAAAAGAATCCTGCCAATTATTAAAATTGCTGACTAACAAGACATATTTAGTAAATACTATTTAGAAAATAATTTTATAAATTTTTATTTGCAAATAATTATGTGAACGCCAATATTTGTAAGACTAAAAAATTATTCAGGACTAATTTACAAAAAACATAAATCCATTGCCATTTTTAGTGTTATTCAATTATAAAAATGATTAGGGTCTGTTTGGGACAGCTTATTTGGTGTAGCGACGTTTTGAAAACTCACATGGCTTGTTTGGGTAAGCTGCGTTTTGGCAGCTTAAGCGTTTTAAAAATGCTGAAAACAGGTGTTTTCACACCGCATCTGTCTAGGTGTGGTTGCAGCTTTCTGATTGCGGTCTGACTGTTCCAAAAAAATAAAAATTTGTAATAGCTACTGCACCAAACTTATTAACAGATTATTTAATAAGCTGCAGCTGCCCCAAACAGACCCTAAATAAATTAAGTATTTGGGGGTCATAATATGAGCTAAGATATATTGACTTGAGTTTGATGAGGATATTTTTATTTTATTATTTTGAGATGGGTGTAATATGTGATTTATTACTTAAATTTTAATTGGACTCCATTATCCTCAATATAAATTCAATTATAAGAACGCATATTAGAAATTAATTATTTATTTTTGAAATATAAGTGCGACACATAACTAATCAATTTAAATATTACACACACAAAAAAAAAAAAATCATTCTTATAACAATTGTGTGGTATAGGAGCGATTATTGCGTGCGGAGAGTACACGCGGAGCTGCGTGCGCTCTCCGATCACAGCAGCACATCGCGGCTGTATGACAGTCTAGCTTATAACAATTGTGGGTTCACTGTCATACAGCCGCGATGTGCGGCTATGATCGGAGAGCGCATGCAGCTCTGCGTGCGCTCTCCACACCCAATAATTAGACGTGGTATAGATTTCTGACAGTAAAGTTTTATATATGTACATATGAAAATTTAGGTAAATGCATAAGATATCTATGTAAATTTTCTATTTTAGTGTTGTTTTAATATAAACAAAGCACTTAAAAACTGTTATTTACTTATTTCATATCTCAAAATTTAATATTACAAAATTCAGACTTTGTTAACACTTATGTCTCTCTCTAGGGAAAAATTATTACATCAAGACATCGGAAGCAAATTTTAGTTGCATAATCTAGTAGTCATATGCGGCGTGTCAAGTGAGCCCCACTATTCTAAAAAACCTACCAATCAGTATATTAGAGTGCCACAGGCTCCGGACAAAAATTTGGGCCAGATGCGTGATGAAATAAGCGCTGCTATCGAACACCGGACGTAAAATTTGTTCTAACACTTCTGTTTGTTTCACGCCTACTGCTGCTTTTGACAGAACCCAAAAGCCGGCGAAACCACGCAACTCCGGGCAAGACCACTGGTTTCCAGTATGTCCTCCAACGGTGTTCTTCTTCAACGGGGCTAGTTTTGCCGGAGCACTAGAGAGAGAGAGAGAAGCGTGTAACAGTGAGGGAAAGGAATGACCGATAGGAATATTATGGAGAGAGTTGGAGTGTGGATGGGATTGTGCAAGCGGTAAGAGAGGCTGGCATGTGTCTGGGCGGCGCATTGGCGGCCATTAGAGAGCAACTCAGAAGCTTGCTGAAGGAACACAGCAACGCAAAAGTAGTTGCGACGGGGCACAGTCTGGGCGGCGCATTGGCGGCCATTTTTCCAGCTTTGTTGAGTTATCACGATCAAGATGACATTTTGAGCGNATAACGATCAAGATAACAGTTTGAGCCGGTATTATGGGATGATAGCTTATGGGCAGCCGAGAGTGGGGGACGCCATGTTTGGAGATTGTATGGAAGGTATATTTAGGGATAAGTCAAGCCAAATAAAGTTAGGGCTTACCCTCAAAATCGGCACGAATAGATCTAATGTGGCTCAAAATGAACTCGTTCTCTTTAAATTTAATTGTAAGTTGAGTTAGTTTCAAATTGAATTGAGCTCGAGGAGGCTCGAAATTGAAACGAGCTTGCTCAAATTGAGTTATGTGGATCTGTTTTAGTTAAAAATCAACTTGATTTGGCTCAAATTGAGTTATAAATTTGGGTCTATTAGAACTCTAAATTAATTTGAAATTAGCTCCTGATTTTTTATATTCAATTTTACTTTGTATTACATAAATTATTTTATAAATAAAAAATACTACAAGTTAAATGGTCTAGATATTTAATTATGGCTTAAAAATGACTCGAATAAACATTCGAACACTCCATGATTTTATAGGAAATTGCTTACAATAAATCTGCGCAGATAAAATATTAATTCTCTCCTCCATTAAATCCTGGCCGCATGAAATGCTCCTAATCCGAACTACTTCGATCCACGGTTCACGGTGTCGATGTACCTAAATGCTTGGGGAGACCTTATAAAAGCTATACTTATCCAATGGATCCTGGGCAAGGAGTACAAGGAAGGCATCGTCTCCATACTTTACAGATGCGTTGGTCTTATAATACCTGGCGTTGCTTCTCCTATGTTAATGGAGGAAGGCTGGCAAAGATAGCGCAGAAGTGTATGGTCTGATATAGTTCATGTTCGAGAGTTGGGACTATTTTTATGTGTGCTGAAGGTGCTTTGTGCAAGGCTTGGGTGTTACATATCTTAGGTATATATGTGGCTAAGTGTTAATGCTTTGCCTTTCCTCTCTTCTTTAAATGGAGTAGGCTGCTTGGGATAATATTATATATGTATCTTTTTTTTTGAAAAAATATTGCATATGTTTGCAAGTATGTATGATGCATTCCCTTAAGTTCAATATCTCATTGGACTCAAGAGAGGGGGCGAAGCAGAATCCCTCTGCACTGTTGGAAACTCACCAACGGAATTCAAAAAACTCATTAAGTAGTAGCAATAGTCAACGCCCGCATATTATTTTCTTACTCAATTTAAATAATAGAAACATATTACAAACCTCCCATCCTAACTGAGATGGTAATAACCTATAAATTTATTTTTAGGAAAGCAAATAAACACATAACATAAAAAAAAAACATAACATGAAAAAAAAAAACTTTAATTTACTTCTAAAACGGGAGCCTTTAATTGAGCTTCTTAATTCAAATTCAAAATTTTGAATTTTGAATTTTGAATTTGAATTTGAAACTTTAATTAGGATTTATTGTCCTTCCTGATTTGTCTCGATTTCCAAATTGTCATCCATAATTTGAAACTTTAACTTGAATTTTGAATTTGAAATTATGATTTATTGCCCTTCCTGATTTGTCTAGGTTTTCAAATCCTCTTCCATAATTTCCTCTGGATTTGCATCAATTGTTGGCGCTCCTGAAGAACTTGACTCCGGCAAGTTATGTTGACGGTAAGTAGCAAAAAGATGTGGATTTAAACGTTGGAGCTCAGATGCTTGTAACTAAACAGAGTCCGAATTTGGAAGTTTTTTCCATTGGACTAAGAACTTGAAATATCCTCCCTGGCGAGTCGAAACAAATTGATGGTCTAGAATGACAACAATCTCATCTCGTGGTATTCTATTTTCTGGCACATGATCGATGATTCGTTTTGAGCTGGTAGTGCAGAAAAGTCACGGTCATCTCCTTTGAATGCAGTAAGGTCTTCAATGTTAAACACTGGGCTAATGCCGAAGTTGCAGAATAGCTCAATAACATAGGCATTAGTTCCTAATTTATTGATAACTTTAAAAGGGCCTGCTCGGCGGGCATGAAGCTTAGTAAAACTCCCCGGAAGAAAACGTTTCGGCCTTAACCGAACAAGGACCAGATTCCCGTTGTTAAATTGACGATCCTTACATTTTGAGTTTATTAACGCTGCATAGGAATTTGTGTGGAACGTAAGGCGTCGCTTGCATTCTTCGTGAATAGTTTGCATATAACTAGAAAAATCCAGTGCAGTCTCACTTAGCCTGGGTGGCAATGGTAATGAGCTGATATCTAGTGGAGTGTTGGGTCGAAACCCATAAACCACTTTGAATGGAGCACAACCTGTTGATCTATTAACAGAGTTATTGAAGGCAAACTATGCATGAGGAAGTATCATATCCCAGCTGGTAACGTGATCCGCAACAAGATAGCGTGTAAGTTCCCTAAACTCTTGTTGGTTACTTCAGTTTGACCATCAGTTTGGGGGTGAAATTGCACTTGAAATTATCAACTTAGTTCCCATTTTTGCCCACAGTCTTCCAAAAATAGCTTACAAATTTGACATCTCTATCGGACACTATGGAGGATGGGACACCATGTAAACGGACAACCTCCTTCGTGAATATTGCTGCAACTTTGGATGCATCAAAGGTTTTGTGGCATGGAATAAAATGGGACATCTTAGAGAAGTGATTTACCACCACCATGATTGAGTCGTGTTGCCGAAGTGTCTTGGGAAACCCAAGAACAAAGTCCATACTTATGTGGTGCCATGGTTTGTTCGGAATGGGAAGTGGTGTGTAGAGTCCAGGCTGCTGCTTGGTCCTTTTGTTGAGTTGACAAACTCGGCACCAGTCAACCACGGTGTTCGCATCTCTCCTTAGTCTAGGCCAATATAAACGATCAACCACAATAGCATAGGTTTTATCATACCCGAAATGCCCCGCCAAACCCCCACCATGGAGTTCGGAAATTAGAAACTCTCGCATTGACCCGCGCGGAATACAGAGGCGGGACTTGAAGAATAAGAAGTCCTCCCGCAGCATGTAGTCATTACCTGATGGGCGGTTGTGCTTGAGATCATTCCATAACTTGCTGAAATCTTTGTCATCGGCATACTCGGTTTTGAGACTGTCGAATTCTGTAGTATTGATGGTAGATAAATGCGTCTGCCACCTTATTCTCCGCCCCTGACTTATGCTTAATAAGAAATTTAAATTGTTGTAGGTAATTCATCCAACGTGCATGTCTTGCATTCATTTTGCTTTGAGAATGTAAGTGCTTCAAGGAGTTGTGATCGATATAAAGAATGAATTCCTTATGGATTAAAANACAATAAGAAATTCAAATTGTTGTAGGTAATCCATCCAACGTGCATGTCTTGCATTCATTTTGCTTTGAGAAAGTAAGTGCTTCAAGGAGTCGTGATCGATATAAAGATTAAATTCCTTATGGATTAAATAAGGTCGCCAGTACTTCAATGTTTGAATTAATGCATAAAATTTCATATCATAAACTGAGTAACGCCTGCGAGTCTTGTTTAGTTTTTCACTGAAAAAGGCAATGGGATGACCTTCTTAACTCAGAACACCTCCGATTCCCACATGCGACCTCAAAAATTTTAGAGAAATATGGCAATTTGAGTACCGATGCTTGTCCCATTTTTTTTTAATCTCATTGAAGGCTTTTGTTGCCGCAACACCCCATAGNGTTGAGTTTTTCACTGAAAAAGGCAATGGGATGACCTTCTTAACTCAGAACACCTCCGATTCCCACATGCGAAGCATCACATGCCACCTCAAAAATTTTAGAGAAATCTGGCAATTTGAGTACCAATACTTGTCCTATTTTTTTTAAATCTCATTGAAGGCTTTTGTTGCCGCAACACCCCATAAAAAATTTTTTTCTTTCAAGCACTCAGTGATTGGGGCCATTATGGTGCTGAAATTGCGAATAAATCATCGGTAGAAGGTGGTCAAACCGTCANCCCATAGAAAATTTTTTTCTTTCAAGCACTCAGTGATTGGGGCCATTATGGTGCTGAAATTGCGAATAAATCGTCGGTAGAAGGTGGCCAAACCGTGGAAGCTTCTGACTTCAGAGAAATTCTGGGGTGTTGGCCATGCCTGAACAGCGTGCACCTTTACGGGATCGGCCTCAACTCCCTGGTTTGAGATGATAAAACCGAGGAACTAAGCACTTGTCTTCATAAACAAACACTTCTCCCTATTAATAAAGAGTTGTTCCGCCTTCAAGACCTTCAGTACCTGTTCGATATGGCTCAAATGTTTCTGCACGCTTCGACTGAAAATTAATTTATCAAAGTATACTACAACAAATTTACCCAAAAAAGGTTTGAGGATTTGCTTCATGACCCGCCTGAACGTGCTGGGAGCGTTTGTTAATCTAAAAGGCATAACTAACCATTCGAACAACCCATCTTTTGACTTGAAGGCCGTCTTCCATTCATTCTCTGGTCGTATCCGAATTTGGTGATAACCACTCTGGAGATCTAACTTGGTGAAAATAGAAGAGCTACTTAGCAAGTCTAACATGTCGTCGAGGCGTGGGATGAGAAATCGATACTTCACGGTTATTTTGTTGATTGCACGACTATCTACACATATCCTCCAACTACCATCCTTCTTCGGTGTCAACAAAACTGGAACAACACAGGGACTAAGGCTTTCTCGAATAAACCCTTTGCCTAGCAAGTGCTGAATTTGTCGGCTAAGCTCTTCGTTTTCCATTGGACTCATCAGATAGTGTGGGGTGTTGGGCAAAGTTGAGCCGGGGATCAAGTCAACAACATGTTGGACTTTCCGAAGGGGAGGGAGTTGATTCAGCATTTCATCTGGCATGTTGAGAGCTCTGGTGGAATGTGATCGTTCCCTTGCGTCGCCTCACCCGTGACTATCATAAGCACCATCTGGTGGTCATGCATAGCGCGAGTGAATGGGTGTATCACCAGAACTGGGCACACTTCCTTCTTTGCCTCAAATTTCGTAACCTGTAAGGGATCTAGAGCAAACTTTTTACCTTTAAAATCAAAGGAGTAAGTGTTAGCGTACCCGTTATAAATAACATTCCGATCAAATAGCCAGGGTTGCCCCAATAATAGGTGGCAAACAATCATAGAAATTACATCACACCATGCTTCATCTGCATATGTTTTCCCCAGCGAGAAGTTAATCAAACAACATCGCTTCACAAGGACGGAATTAGTTTCATTAACCCAACTAATCCGATAGGGAGCGGGGTGCTTTTCTCATGAAGTTCAATATCTCATTGAACTCAAGAGAGGGGCAAAGCAGAATCCCTCTGCGCTGTTGAAAACTCACCAACGGAATTCAAAAGAGCTCATGAAGTAGTAGCAATAGTCAATGTCCCCATATTTTTTTCTTAGTAGCAATACTCAATGTCCCCATATTTTTTTCTTACTCAATATAAATAATAGAACATATTACAAACGTCACATCCTAACTGGGAAGGTAATAACCTATAAAATTACTTTTAGGAAAACAAATAAACACATAACATAAAGGAAAGCATAACATGAAAAAGAAAAACTTTAATTAACTTCTCAAACGGAAGCCTTTAATTGAGCTTCTTAATTCAAATTCAAATTTGAATTTTGAATTTTTAATTTGAATTAGAAACTTTAATTAGGATTTATTACTCTTCCTTATTTGTCTCGGTTTCCAAATCCTCCTTCATAATTTGAAACTTTAATTTGAATTTTGAATTTGAAATTAGGATTTATTGCCTTTCCTGATTTGTCTGGGTTTCCAAATCCACCTCTATAATTTCCTCTGGATTTGCATCAATGTACATCCACCAATGCGCTGCATGTACACATTGGACATTATGTATGTAATATTTACTCCTTTTATTGAGAGTTAATAAGATTAGTTGGTCAGACATCTGTTTGTCAGTTGTAAGTCCCCTCTGGTCTATAATTCGATTCCCCCCGAGTGTAGGGTGTGACACTCAAATTCTTAGGCACATGAGGGATGGTCGGGGCTCGTATAAAACCCTCCAGCCATTCTTTTTCTTAATATAT
>JXCR01147013.1:142561-167943 GCA_002079205.1 Phalaenopsis hybrid cultivar | reverse complement strand
ATCCTAAACATGCCATAGATTTCACATTTTTCTTCTATAGGCATTAATGCTAAGAAAAAGTTCATTTCATTCATGCTCTAGTTGATATTTGTGCAATTTAAAATTTGGCTTCTTAACAAGTATTGTATTAACTTGGTATTTCCACTACTTTTTACTACAATCAATGATGATATTTTATTAGAGGAATTTATTTTAAACTCGATATTGATAGAGAAATTCTCTTGTGAATGTCTCGTGTGTTATTACACCCCCACCAAATTTTTACCTTTTTATGTTGTGTCTGATTAGAATACGTAATGTGATTAAATTTGTCCTCTTTGCTTCTCTTTTCCAACTGTTTCTTTTTCTTTTTGTAATTATTATTTTAACTAATATTTTTTTCTCAATAATTATTATTTTAATTGAGAAAATAATAATTATTTTTTGTAATTAATTTAAAAGACTGTCAAAACTCATTTTTTAGCATGTGCATGAAGTTATTAATATGATAGTTAAGAAAATTATTCGGGTGATATTTTGTAAATAATAGTGCTTTCAACGCTCTGCATGTAATTATCCCTTAAATTTGGTATGACAAAAAGCTATTTGAACATCATTCGAGGCTCATATAAATGGTTATATTTTTTGAGAAGAGAACAAGTTATTGCCCTCATAGTCTCTTGTTAGGGCATGAAAGTCGTATTTGTAAAAAGTTTTAAAATTTATGCCTAAACCACAACATTTAAGGACAACTAATTAAACTTTAAATTAACCTCTCTCTCACCATATAGAGTCCATACCCATTATCTAAATCAAAAAGGAGGCATCTCTCCCTTCAATTTTAAGGGATCTTTATGCTAAAAAGGCTAAGAAAAAAGAGCTCCATATTAAAAAGACTCATGTTCATTCATTAGCCTTGAATGAGCTTCTTAACATCAAATTTTGATTCTGATTTCTCAATAATCCCTTTCAATTAGTCGCTCCTTCAACACTTCAACAATCTCAAAACTTCATTGCTAGCATTTATGATGAGTCTTCAAATATTGGAGTCTCATTGAAAGTCTTTTACTATCTTCCCTTTTCTATCCTAAACAAACCATAGATTTNTGTTTGCTTGTGTTCTTTTTCGTCTCATTTCTATGCCAGGAAGTATATATCTCACAACNTTATAATATATAATAAAATAATAATAATAATATATTAATATAGTATAGTAGTAATATACTAATATAGATATTTNATATATATATATATATATATATATATATATATTAGATCATCCTTTGTTTTGTTAGTGGCCCTTATTAATTTTATTTTTCCTATTAGTTGATAATCATGTTCAATTCGTTGTTCTTTCACCACTTCAACAATCTTAAAAGGCCATTGTTAGCACTTATGATCCCTATTAAACGAGTGATTTCTCCTCAAAAGACTTCTATCACTATTCCTTTTTCATCCTAAACATGCCATAGATTTCACATTTTTCTTCTATAGGCATTAATGCTAAGAAAAAGTTCATTTCATTCATGCTCTAGTTGATATTTGTGCAATTTAAAATTTGGCTTCTTAACAAGTATTGTATTAACTTGGTATTTCCACTACTTTTTACTACAATCAATGATGATATTTTATTAGAGGAATTTATTTTAAACTCGATATTGATAGAGAAATTCTCTTGTGAATGTCTCGTGTGTTATTACACCCCCACCAAATTTTTACCTTTTTATGTTGTGTCTGATTAGAATACGTAATGTGATTAAATTTGTCCTCTTTGCTTCTCTTTTCCAACTGTTTCTTTTTCTTTTTGTAATTATTATTTTAACTAATATTTTTTTCTCAATAATTATTATTTTAATTGAGAAAATAATAATTATTTTTTGTAATTAATTTAAAAGACTGTCAAAACTCATTTTTTAGCATGTGCATGAAGTTATTAATATGATAGTTAAGAAAATTATTCGGGTGATATTTTGTAAATAATAGTGCTTTCAACGCTCTGCATGTAATTATCCCTTAAATTTGGTATGACAAAAAGCTATTTGAACATCATTCGAGGCNATAATTATTTTTTGTAATTAATTTAAAAGACTGTCAAAACTCATTTTTTAGCATGTGCATGAAGTTATTAATTTGATAGTTAAGAAAATTATTAGGGTGATATTTTGTAAATAACAGTGCTTTCAATGCTCTGTATGTAATTATCCCTTAAATTTAGTATGACAAAAAGCTATTTGAACATCATTCGAGGGTCATATAAATGGTTATATTTTTTGAGAAGAGAACAAGTTATTGCCCTCATAGTCTCTTGTTAGGGCATGAAAGTCGTATTTGTAAAAAGTTTTAAAAATTATGCCTAAACTACAACATTTAAGTACAACTAATTAAACTTAAATAAACCTCTCTCTCACCATATAGAGTCCATTCCCATTATCTAAATCAAAAAGGAGGCATCTCTCCCTTCAATTTTGAGGGATCTTTATGCTAAAAAGGCTAAGAAAAAAGAGCTCCATATTAAAAAGAATCATGTTCATTCATTAGCCTTGAATGAGCTTCTTAACATCAAATTTTGATTCTGATTTCTCAGTAATCCCTTTCAATTAGTCGCTCCATCAACACTTCAACAATCTCAAAATTTCATTGCTAGCATTTATGATGAGTCTTCAAATATTGGAGTCTCATTGAAAGTCTTTTCCTATCCTCCCTTTTCTATCCTAAACAAACCATAGATTTCACATTTTTCTTCTACGGGTATTAATGGCAACAAAAAGTTCATTTTATTCATGCTCTAGTTGATATATGTGCAATTTAATATTCAACCTTGTAACATGAATTGGATTAATTTAGTATTAATGTTAATTTAATTAGAATTAATGATGATATTGATTAGTATGATTAGATTTGTATTCTTTGCTATCGTTTTCAAGTTGTTTAATTAATTATTTATTTTGGTAATGATTATTTTAACTAAATATAATTATTTTCTTTCATAAAAGAGGCATTTTGAAAGGCACTTTTTTCCTTTAATTTGCAATTAAGGCATCTAATGAATAAAAGTTTAGCCCAAATAGTATATGGTCTTTCCTGGTTTTATTGAAGTTAGTAATTTGATATAATTGATTATAGTTTGACATTAATAATGACTTTAAATTATATAAAATTTTTGGAAAGTCCATAAAATGAGATTTTTTTTTACATTTAAAATAAAAAAAAAATATTTATTATTTTTAAAGTAGAGCTCGTTATTTACAAACATGTAAAAAAATCTAAATGTATAGCCAAAGAGTGTCTGCCAAGATTCCGTGATCCATTCATCAAAATAACTAGCACGAGATAACTCAAAATATCAGATCAGGAGGTTGAATGGTCGAGGCCCAACCACCAGAGAATAGAACATCGAGACCGAACTCTAATAATCAGATACTAATGAACATCCAATCAGAACTAGATATCCTTAGACCATGCGTTTGAGTCTTCATAATTTAACGAGGAGCTGGAAGTTGTCCTTTCCCAGGGTCACAATAGAGGTAAAATTATCGAAAGCCAAATGATTCACACCTACAAACTTTGGGGGAGACAGACTCATATATATCATTTTATAAGGGTTAACCACTATAAATAGAGAAAATTAAATATAAACCAAAAAATCGGCTTTTTACTCGCAAAAAATTACTCAATGGGTTGCATTCAAAGACAAATTTAAGTTCAACACTAATTTTATTTTTATTATCATGCGTAAATAATATAATATTTTCATCTAAGTTGCTAAATCGTACACACAAACTTCATTGATTTTAATATTTTTATCAGGATAGATCTTAAGATTATTAGATTTAATTCAAGTGGAGTTTAATATAAATTTAATGATGACTAAAATCCATGCAGGCATCAAAAACAAAAAAAAAAATAGTAAAAGAAAAATCATGATGCCTCCTCCAGTGTGCTCCTGTCATGACTCACACTTTTGAGTCCTAATGGGTCACAACGAAATTTAATAAGTTATATGACCAGTACAACATGCATAAGTCTAGAGCTATACTCATCACATGAAAACAAAGATCAATTCAAACTATTCACAACCCTACAAATCTAACCTATCTTTCACAAGAGAAAAAATAAGAAATCTACTCACTACATTTGATAAAAACCAAAGAAAACTTCATTCAATCAGACGATATTTTCCATAGTGCTATATAATATGTTGTCGTAATCCCCTTACAGATTCTCTCAAATCTCTCTAGAACAAGAATTCCTAGTCCTACTTACTGTCCTTGGAGAATTCCAGGACTTGGATTTTCTTCCTTACTCCCAATATTGCCAAAACTCCCCGTCTAAATCGTCAACGCCCGCAAATAACTACAACAATCGTGCATAACGTACTTGTTTGAATTGCAACACCTAGGCATCCAGTCTGCGGCTCCTATGCACCAGGCTCACTGTCTACTTGAAAAGCTTTGGTGCCTAGGCGCCCAAAACCTGGCACCAAGACGTGATACCATAATCAACACCTTTGCTTTATCCGATTCTTTTTGCTCTGATTCAGTCCAAATTCATTCTAATGCTCCTACCTGTTATACCTGCATCATAAACATAAAAATATCTTGCATTAAATTGCAATCTCATTAAAAAAATATGTAAATAAAGAAGAAATTAAGTATATCCAATGATAATAAAATTGATCAAATCTGAGTCAAAGCAAACTCAAATCAAGCCATTAAACTGCTTTTGGAAGTTTTTCAGACACATTTGGAAGGTCAGAAGAAAGTTGAATCTTGCGTGTTTGCAGTCTAATCAAGCATCTTGACAAGACAAATATAAGGAGCCCAATATCGCTCAATTCCAATTTTGCTAAGACACTCAAATGTCCATTAAATGTCATTCGATCGGAAGAAGCTCTCTGAGTCATCTGATCAAAGTGATTCATATTTCCTTATTAATTGCACCCAGAACTCTACAACTAGAGCCCCATCCCTCTCATGGAGAGAGAGAAAGCTTAAGAATTAGAAAAAACCTGAAGCTTTGAGTATGAGCTAAAATCTAGCATCACTATTGTCATCGTTGACCACCACTGTCTAGCATCGCCACCGTCGACCTCCGTCAACCACCACCTACCGTTGATCATCGTTAGCCACCACCTTTTGGTCACTGTCAATCAGTGTCGGTATCCTCCCGTTCGGTGCAATAAGTTCATCTACACACCAACATTGTAATTCGAAAGACTTTGTAACCATTTTCTGATTGTGGGACAACAGACCTCTGCAACAATCAACTTATTGTTGATTTTTACAACTGGATCAGGTTTCGTAATATTTCCTTTTTTAGGTTTTCACGTAGAAACTTTTGGTGTCTCTATGGGTTTTTTTTTTATCTGAGTATGTGTTGAATCTTCATGCAACGCTAACACAATAATACATTACTCTGCTGCTGTGAATTTTCTAGCACATATCAGTTCAGCCTCATCTTTGGGAAAAGAGCATTCCGATTACTAAAGTGCTTGCAAGATTTGTTGCATGGTCACCAGGCGCAACACTCACAACAACAGAGCATCTCAATCCAACACCCATCATTCCCGAAGGAAGTCACAAAGCCAAGGGTTTTTATGTTTATTGCTCTAGTCACTGATGAAAATTGGGGAATACAACAACTTGACATCTCAAATGTCTTTCTACATAGAAAACTTGAAGACAGTGTCTATATGTCTTAACCTCCCGACTTTATAGAAAACCAATATCCTCATTATGTGTTCAAATTATAGAAAGCAATATATAGTTTAAAATAAACTCATCACCAATAATGGTATAATTTCCTTAACTTTTAATAGGCATAGTAATTTCAACTTAGTAATGATGACCCATCCTTACTAATATATCATCAAAATGATATCAATATCTATTTATTCGTATATGCAAATGATATTTTATAACAGAAAATTCAAATGCATTAATCACTTCGTCAGTTAACACACTAGGCAATAAATTCAATTTAAAACAACTTGGAAAATCTCTCATTTCCTTGGATTGCAAATAGAATAAAAAAAGCACATGCTATTTTCTAAGTCAAAACACTTATCTAAACAAAATTCTCACACATGTAGGCATGTGTTAATCCAAACTTATGCTCATTCCACTGCTTGCACGCCCACACAAACACATAATCGACTGATCCTTAACAATATAGGCAACTTATGGGCTTACTAAAATATCTCACAATCTGTAGACCTGACATAACATTCACATTTAATCTACTAAGTCGATTTATGCACACACCTAATGCAATGCATCATTAATTTCTCAAAAGACTTCTAAGATATCTCAAATTTACTCTTTACTCTGGTCTACCTATAAAATTCGTGTCATTAAACTTATGAGCCAGCACATACATAGATTAAGCGAGTGACAACGATGATAGAAAAATAGCTACAGGTTTCTGTATTTATCTTGGGCTTGAACTGATGTTCTGGTTAGCAAGGAAATAACCAACCATTGCCAGTTCCTCCACAGAGGCAAAATATTGGGCACTCACAACTAAAACAATAGAGATTATCTAGCTAAGAAGGTTGCTTAATGAGCTTACTAAGCATATCACACCCCCAAAAATGATCTATAATGACAACACATCCGCCATAACTTTAGCTCACAACCCAGTGTTTCACGCTTGCACAAAGCACAGAGAGATGGACTGTCACATCATAAGGGATCTTCTCAAACTCCAAAACACAATTATACAACAAATCGTGACTAAAGATCAACTATAAGATATCCTCACTAAGTCCCTAATGACAACTCAACATCCAACTCTAACCATCAAGCTAAAGATCCATACCTCTGATTATCATCTTCAAGACTCACCTGATGTTCCTTAGCTTGGACCTCTCTTTAGCTTTCCTAGGCACACAAGCTCTCTACACCATTGGAAGAAGACAACCTCTAAAGCTAGGGCATGCTTTAGCTTCAATCATATAAAGGATGTGCTCTTTTTACGCAAAAAGAAGAACCGGGTTACAAGTTTACACCAAAAATTGCACCTATCTATATACAACATAACAAAATACAAGTTTTAAATACAATAACTATATTAGGATTACAATAGTTGCAACATGGGTCATCAGAGCCTGGTGGTCGGAGCTAATAGAAGGTGATTGTTAGTGATCAACAATTAGTGTTCGATAGTTGTTGGTGACAACAAAGGTTTGTGGTTATTCGTTGAGTCTTCAATACATATATTAGACACAACAATCATATTTGGAATGCAACGTTTGCAAACAAGGGTCACTGACAACTGGTGGTCGGTCGTGACAAGCAATGATAGTCAGTAGTGGTCGAAGGTGGTCGATAGGCATTGATTGACGATGAATGGTGATTACAGAGGCCAATCACTATCACCAGGTTTTCTCTGCAAAATAAGCTCTTGAATTCCTAGGTCTCTTCCCCCCAATGAAGAGAAGGGCATTTTTATAGGCTTTTGGGAGGGTATTTTGATCTTTTGATTCATAACTTCTTTAACGATATGATCAATTATCCATGTTAATCCCCATTGATCATATAAGGTTTTTTTAACGATTTGGGAGTCTTAATAACCTCAAAATTTATTAATCTTAAGCTTTTTAGATTTCAGTCATATAGACACTCAATTTGACTATAAATACATCATATTTTGAGTTTATTTGATCATTCAATTGACAATCTAAAGCCCCTACATAAGCTTTAATGGCTTTATATGAGCTTGATTGTACCAAGATTAGACCAGTTTGGTATCATTAGATTCAACTTGTCGAGACCGTTAGTTTAACTATAAACTTGCTGGTTTCTAAGCTTGAATAATCATGAATTTGAATTTAGAAGATTTCTTACTTAAAAATGCATCCAAATTCATCCTTGATGAAAAATCTTATTGATGGCATCAATTATTATATATATATAATACCTTTCATCCAACAATTTTAAAAATACACTTCTTATTGAGTGTCATCATATTCACAGGCTTGTGAGCATCCAATCAGGTCGAATTGATTGATTTTTANCTAAATTTCAAACGAACCGAACACGAACACAAGCTCTGTTCGTTCGTGTTCGGTTCGTTTACACCCCTAGCCACCATCAAACTTATAAAAATTTGATAAATTGAAAAAATAAGTTTACATACGTAGCGCCGAAAACATTGTTACTCGGGCTGTCAAAACGGCTCTTTGTCCACGAATAGCTCGTNTTATTTTCCAATTTTATTAAATTCTCAATATTTACAAAATCTAGTGTTCATGTGATGTTTTCGAACTAAACAGTGGGCCACCATTAGGGCTGTCAAAAAAGCTCGTTGTTCGCGAACAGTTCGTGTTCGTTTATGAGTAGTATTGGATCCAAATAGGGCTGTCAAAAAAGCTCGTTGTTCGCGAACAGTTCATGTTTGGTTCGTCAATGAGTTCGTGTTCCGATTCGTTCGATAAGTAAACGAGACGAACATGAACAAATTTTTTTCGTTCGGTTAGTTAAATGAATCAAACACGAACAGTGATGCATTCGTTCGTGTTCGAATCGTTATTGTTCGAAATACAAAATAAATTAAAATAATTATATATAAAAAATTTATGATATTCAAAAAATTAATTTTTATAAATTATAGTATAGTAAAATAATAATAATAGTATATTAATATACTATATTAGTAATATACTGATATATATATATATTATATTTATACATATAAGTTATATAATTAATTTATAAATATTAATATTAAGGATGTCAAACTGGCTTGTTGTTCGCGAACAGCTCGTGTTCGACTCGTGTTCGGCTCGTTCGTTAAGAAACGAACATGAACAGTGACTTCACGAACAATTTCAAACACGAGCTTATTTCAAACAAACTAAATTTCAAACGAACCGAACACGAACA
Source organism: Phalaenopsis hybrid cultivar (assembly GCA_002079205.1). Lineage (NCBI taxonomy): Eukaryota > Viridiplantae > Streptophyta > Magnoliopsida > Asparagales > Orchidaceae > Phalaenopsis > Phalaenopsis hybrid cultivar. The sequence goes on along the minus strand of JXCR01147013.1, from coordinate 159,079 downwards.
CAAGCTCTGTTCGTTCGTGTTCAGTTCGTTTACACCCCTATATTTCAGTGAACCCATTTTTAAATTTTTTTTTAATTGGATGGTGCACGCGAGATGTGTGCGCAGTCTGCACACAATAACAGCTCCACACACTGTGGCATTAGACCTCTCAGATCAAAAGTTCAAATCACCCTCTAACGATGTCAAATCATCTAAAATTCAAGTAAAACACCCTATAGAGGAAATCGAACCTCAGATCAANATATATATATATATATATTTTAAAAAAAATAAATTTTGCCCCAACTCCTAACATCTTATAGTTACATGAAGAAGGTTATCAAAATGACTTTTTGTTCGTGAACAGCTTGTGTTCGGCTGACGAAGCAAACAAGCCGAACGTGAATACACTTTTTGAGCTCAAAATATAAACGAGCCAAACACAAGATAAGTTTGGGCTCACTCTGTTCGGTTATTTTACACCCCTAATTGCTACTTATAATTCTAGCGCACTCTTTCATCCATTTATCAAATTATCCCTCAAATATCAAAATTCATGAAAAAACGTCAACCTATATTTTTCATTTTGATGAAATTCTCAATGATTAATGGTGGCACGTGTAAATGCAACAATTTAGGGCCCGTTTGGCTTATTGAATAATCTGCTGATAAGTTAATTAAAAATAATATGTTGATAAGCTAGGTGCAGTGACTATTATAAATTTTATTTTTTTTAAAAAGTCGGTTTGCAGCTAGAAAGCTGCCACTGGACCTACAAAGGTACGGCGTGAAAACGCAGTTTTCAGTGTTTTGAAAACGCATAAACTGTCAAAACACAGTTTACCCAAATAGATCAGGTGTGTTTTCAAAACGCTACCGCGCCAAATAAGCTGCCCCCAACGGACCCTTAGTAATTCAAAAATTTCTCTTGAATGTTAGATTTTGTAAATAGCAATGTTTCAAATGCTAAGTTTGTAATTATTTCAATGTCTTGGTTTAATGCTGTAAAATTTATATTTAAATTAGTGGATAAAGACATAGAAGAATTTTTATAAGTTAAAATCAATAATTAAATTTTCTATTAGATATGATATCATCAATTATATATGATATAACTTGACTTATCCAGCACTCAAACGTAATCAAACTGAATAAAAAAGCAATGCAAACTTATAAAGGGAAAATTACGTACATACCACACAATGTTTATTTATTTACATATCCAACACCAAAAATTTGATATTTACGTTTATTGTGTGCCGGAAAATTCGTGATGATAGAGTAGTCTTTTTTCGTCAACACACGCGCACAAATAAAAAAATATATATAGCGAAGAGAAACCAAAAATTTTTACCTGGAAAAACAACTGAATGAGGTAAAACATTGAGGTCTAGCTTAGTCAAAGTAATAGATTACATATTCGTAATTACATCGTTACGGCCTTCTCTCACGACAGAAAGAACAGGGTTACAATCTTATACAAAAAAACTACATTAGTTTCTTATATAAGCTCGATGAATATAAGTTTTAGAAAATTCAACTACTGTCATGGTCTGGCTGCAACGGTTGCAAGTAATGGTTGTNATATAGCGAAGAGAAACCAAAAATTTTTACCTGGAAAAACAACTGAATGAGGTAAAACATTGAGGTCTAGCTCAGTCAAAGTAATAGACTACATATTCGTAATTACATCGTTACGGCCTTCTCTCACGACAGAAAGAACTGGGTTACAATCTTATACAAAAAACTACATTAGTTCTTATATAAGCTCGATGAATATAAGTTTTAGTAAATTCAACTACTGTCATGGTCTGGCTGATGGTTGTCAACGACCAGTGATGGATGGCGGGAGGTGGTGATAGCGGGCAATATTCGACGGTGGTCAGCAGAGACAGGTAGTGATAGTGGGCGTTGGTCAATGGTGGTATGTAGCTACAGAGGTCGATGGTTGATGACGCCCGGCTACTAGGGAGATCAGTTGGTACTCATCTGGTCTTCCTTTTATGACTTGTTATGAAATTTCACTTCTTCTTCTCTTCTTTCACACCACCCTTCAAAGTTAAGAGAGGGGGTCTATTTATAGTTTTTTTTTTAGAGACGCTTAGGTCCTTTAGTGCCTAAATTCTCTAACCACCTAAGCAGACGCCCACCGCTTGATCATCATTGTATTTTAAGAATTTAGGTGTCTTAGGCTTCTTGGATTTCTCTCATCAAGATGCTCGATTCAACTATAAATATGTCAAATCAGAGTTCATATAACCATTCAATTGACTGTCTAAATTATTTAGTTGTGCTTCAATTGCTTGATCTGGGCTTGATTGAACCCAGATTAAATCAATTTTAGAGTCATTGAGTTTGTACTGCTGGGACACCTAAATATTTGATAAAATCAAAGCTTGGATGATCATGAATTTGAACTTGGAATATTTCTTATAAAAAAAAAAGAATCAAGATTCATGCTTGATGAGAAACTTTTTTTAGAGACACATCAATTTACCCTCTATGTTGATGCTTGTGTTATTAAAAATGTAAGTTGTTGAAGAAGTCTCCATCATAATTTTAGATATTAACAAAATTTCACTAATTGATTGGAACAAGAATCTTTGATATTTTTAAATTTACTAATATTATTTATAGATACTTCATAGAGTTTTGAAGATGCCATTTTTGAGTTTGAAATGTAGAAAATTGGTGAAATAAATATTTCTAAAAAATGATCATATTGTCTCTATCTCTGTTTGTAGTGATGGCTCAATGATGATGGCGGCAATGTCGGACTAACGACATTGCCTAACGACGGTGGTGGCGGTGGCTCGGCGTTAGCTGGATGAAAGTGATCTGACAGCGACAAAGGCAGTGACTTGTGATGGTGGTCCGACCTTGTTGCTACGATTGAAATGCAATAAATCACCAATGATACATACAAGTATACATGTCTACATATTAATATTCAGAACTGAGCCTATGTATTGATCCCACAAGAAACGAGCGAACTCTAAAAGACTGAAAAAGTTCTAATCTACTGGTTTGAGTCTAGCCAGAAGGTTCAAAATTTGGTGATTTTAATGTTTCTAATCTAATTTTTATAAAAAGTAAATTCTTATATCCAGTTTTGAGTTTGAACAAGTGATATAAAACCTCCCTTGATTTGGTTCTATGCAAACTAGATCTATCTCAGTGGATCTAATGGCAAACAGGAATAACATTTTTCCTTAACCCCTCCCGATAGTCTTAAGAAAATTGCATTGTAGGTTAACTTCATTCACTGTTCCACTAACCTACTCTTTTAGTACTATATTGCAACTCACTGTAGGACTCTACGTGATCAATTTAGAAGTAAATTAAATTCAAAATTGGTAAACTATCAACTAATAATCAACTTACAAGGAATCACATAACAAAGATTTCACAAACTTACACAAATCTATTGCAAGTGAGAAAAAAGTTTAAGTCCTACTTATTACCCATGACAAAAACAGAAATTTTTTTGTAAAATTCAAATTAAACAAATTTAGAAGGATCTCACTGATGTTTTTCCATGAATTACACAAACTTACCATATAATTTCTATTTTTCCACCTATTTTGAGTACAATCACACGCTCTTTATCTCTCTAGAGAACTCTCACACTCTTTTCTAAGGATCCCTCTATCAAAGTGTGATGATGGCTGCATTTTTCCTCGGAACTCCCTCCTTGTATCTTTCTCCCTAGAAGTCCCTCTATGGGTCAAGTGTTTCAAAACAAAGGGTGAAAGAGTCCTGATTCTTTCAAAACTAATTATTTTGTGGCCACAGATTGCCATACTAATAAAAAACTGTCGTAATTGTCAGATTTGAAGTTCCTCTCGGGAGCAACAAAGTCTCCCTTGCTTAGTGTAGTGCATCCTAAAGCAGACACAATGTTTCCTTATAGCAGCGCAAGGGTTTTATATTATATACCCGTGTATTAAGTGGGATTGTGTACCCACACCACCAAGGCGACACACCTATGCCAAAAATGGCTTTGTTGCGCGTTAGGTGGTGCAATTATGCTACGTGCAAGTGGCGCCAAGGCGCTTCTTATAGCGATACAAAGATTCAAATCTCACGGGTTGGATTATAAAGGAGGTGCCTTGGTGTCATTAGTGCAACACCTGGTGCCACTTGTTTGATGCTCTAGTTTTAATCATATAGTTTGTAGTAGCGTGAAAACCCAAAAGGTGAAGCACCTAAGTGCTGTTGGAAGGGAATTGGGGTACCCCTTGTGTTAGCTCCTATGCATGATTAATACATCATTAAACACTCATTAATACCTGCAATCTGAAATTACACACAAAAGTACATAAAAATTTTGAATACAGTACAAATAGTAAAAAATACAAAAAAATATATCACATATCATCATGTGGCAGGCACCTAGATGCATAGGTATGGATGCTCGAGTCTATATGTACGTATGTGTGAGCACAAGAGCACAACAACATGCTCAGAAAAATAACCGGGTCCACAAACAAGTTAAAATGCGAGCAGAGGCGTAGCATTGTGCGTGGGCTAGATGAATGTGGAAGAGGGCATGCATTTGCATGTGCATGCACTTGGGTGTGAGCGGACGTGTAGGTGCTCGCCTGAGTGTCCGTGCTTAAGTGGACACACATGCATTGGTTCTTGTGTTCGCACGTTGGCACTTGGTCGCATGTATGGGAACGGTTGTGCAACCCTTACATGAGCATAATTGTTGTGCAACATTGTGTACAAGTAAGTTCGCTTCTAGATCAAACTTCAAACTTCTGAATATTTTCTTCTTTTCCCGAATTTCTTACTATAAATACCCCTCCCAAGTAGGAGAGAAGTCACACACCTCCTCTACATACTTTAGTGGATTACTTTAGGTTGTAGTTGCCTTCTTCCCTCCGGTTGTTGTTATCTTATCTTATGCATGTTATTGTTGCCTTCATGATGCTATTGTCTACCCATATTGAGATTATTGTCGTCTTTCTGCATTAATGTTGTTAATGTATTCTCATATCAAGGTTATTGTTGTTTACTCATATTGAGGTTGTTGTTGCCAACTTATATTAAGGTTATTGTTGTCTTCCCAATGTCAGGTAGTTCTTGTCTAACTTGTTGTCTACTCAAAATGAGGTAGTTTAATTTTTATTTTTTTCGGGATATCATTGCTTAACAATTTTTTTGTTGCTATTCCTCAAAAAGAAGATAAGCTCGCAATGATAAAATTTGTTTCTTCTCTTCATTATACATACTTGTTCTTTAACTTGATATTACTGATATTAGTGATACCAATAACTTTGAGTAAGTAGAAAATTTTCGTTGGAAGGAATAAATGTTAGTTTAAAGTCATAAAATAAATTGTAATGGGGACATGTTTCTTTTTTGTTATAAACTTTATAGATAAAAATAAGATCCAATGGAAGTTGATGAGAACACATAAGACAATAGACAATCCCACTATTATGTGTTTATGTTATTGTAGAGCATGGTGATCTCATGTAGATTTGGTAGCTTTGTATATTACTTTAAGTTACGACTTTTTTTAAATTTTTGCGATCAAACTAAATTTATGATATTAATACTTGATGAATTGTTCATCTTTATATAAGAATTTTGATTCCTTATAATTTGCTGCCCTAGAGAAAATAAAGCTATTATAACTTATGTAGATCCAATAAATTTGTATATTACTTTAAGGTAAGATATCTTTTGAATATATGAGCTCGACTAAAATTTTGTGATGTTGATATTTGATGAGTTGCTGATCTTCATAAGAGAATATGTATTCCTTCTAACTTTCCCCCAAGAAAGAATAAAGTTATTATAAGTTTTGTTAGAAATCTAATATATTGTGATTAACATTTCCCTCGATTAAGAGCATAGTGAGATCATCACTCTCCTCAGACTTAGACATTCTTAGGTGTAAGTTTTTTGAGATTTTCTTAATGTACTCTTACCATCAAAAGACTTATATCATCTAAGATTTTTTAAGCATATTTGTACATTCTTAAGCTTGTAGACTTCTAAAATTTTTTGAATATGACTATACATTCTGAGGCTTATAACCTTCTAAGATTATTTTAATGTAATTGTTCCTTCTAAAGCTTATAACATTCGAAGATTTTATGAATGTCCTTGTACCTACTAAGGCTTAACCCTCTGAGATTTTCTTAGTAGAGACCAAGTCAACCACTACTTCTCATGGAGACTTTCCAGTGTTGACTTTATCCACTACTAGCTTCTCATTAGGGATACCTCATGGGCTTGCCTTCCAGGGATATGAGTGGTGACCCTGTCCTCCACTTGACCTTAAGGGATATATCTCACGGGCCTATCTTATAGGGAAAAAATATAGACTATATCTGTCAGTTACCCTAAACAGGTCTTTCTAGTGAGGATTATGTCGACCACTAGCTTCTCATGAATATTATCTCATAAGCATGTCTAAAGGAAATATAAATGGAAACTATGTTTGTCACTTGTTCTCAAGAGGTAATTTTAGTGCTATTATGCTTATAGCTTCTCATCTAAATTATTTTTTGGTTGTGACTTCTAGGGTTATAAGTTGAGTATGTGTCTGCCACTTGCCATTAAGGGATCTTTTTAGGGTTGCTTGTGTCCGCTGCTAGTTTCTCATTGAAATTACCTCATATGTATGTCTTCAAGAGTAAAAGTGGAGATTGTATCTGCCACTTTCTCTTAAAGGATCTTTCTACTAAGGATTGTATACACTATTAGCTTCTCATCATGACCACCTTATGGAAAAAATCTTCCATGGGTTTAAGTGGAGGTTGTATTTGCCAATTGCCCATAAGAAGTCTTTCTAGTGAGGATCACATCCACTACTAACTTTCCGTTAAACTATTTAATAGGCATGTCTTTCATAGGCATAAGTGTATACTATGTTTGCAATTTGCCCTTAATGGGTCTTATAAAAGACAATATCTTTTATAAAAAAGTTCACAACTATTAAAAAAATCACTTTAATGATAGATTTGTATCTAATATAAAAAATAAAAGATAAATTGTTTTAAGAAATAAAATTAGAAACTTCCATGCAAAGATCTTTCAACATATGAGAGCAAATAGTGCAGAGATAAAATAAATTGTAGTTGTACTTCTCGTTTAATAATTTCATTAATTTTATTTCTATAACTCTGTTGATCTTCCCCGCATTATTATTGTAAATAATGTCTCATGTGAGATTGGCATATCAAATGTTCAGTTTTTTTTTCTTTTAAGTGACTACATCTTTTTTTTGAATAGTGAGAAAGACAATATTGAGATTGCCCACACCGTCTGGATTTGTCNTTAATAATTTCATTAATTTTATTTCTATAACTCTGTTGATCTTCCCCGCATTATTATTGTAAATAATGTCTCGTGTGAGATTGGCATATCAAATGTTCAGTTTTTTTTCTTTTAAGTGACTACATCTTTTTTTTTGAATAGTGAGAAAGACAATATTGAGATTGCCCACACCGTCTGGATTTGTTAGTGACCTTCGCCATATGGTATTCAAAATATTAAATCTCCATTAAAATATTACTATTGTGTGTGTTTAGTGGAGTGTGGCTAGATGTCGTATAGATTATGTTGAGAAGAATATTTTTTATCAGCTTATTTTACTTGCTTCTTTCTCTTGGATGTTTGTGCAATTTCTTCAAGATAGTATTTGTGTTTGTTAGAAGATTTTTCAAATTATCTTTGGTATGCATTAATATCCTCATCACAAGTGATGTGAGAAGTTGGTATAAGAGCAATTCACACATGAATGAAGAGTAGAAAAGCCCAAAACATAAGAATTGTGTGATATGCAATTAAATGTCTCTTTAAAATTAAAATTCAAAGGAATGCCAACATAATCCAATGATTATTAATTTTCTTATTTGGTTTAATTTGTTAATTCATGTGATTTTGTACCACCACCATTATGAAAGTTATTAGAAAGAGAAAACAATTATATTAAAATGTTCTAACTTAAATTTGATTTGCATGTTTATTTATTTATTTATTGTAGTGTGCATAATAATATAGATTTATAAATTTAAGTATTAGACATTTAAATAATTAAAGTGACAGAACAGTCTCTGACTATTTACATGAGTCTCTCTTAGAGTGCATAAAAATGCTATAATAATCGTCAGACCTTTTTTAAATCAGGATTGAAACAGTCTCCATAAGGAACTATCAAAATTCAGTTTTCAAATAATTTGAAACTATTTTAACACTTCTATAAACTTGAGACTAAAACAACCTCATACGAATAATCAGAGACTACTTCAACACTTCACACATATTTAAAAACTGAAAAACACATAATTCTTATGTGCTACATGCCTAAATGCCCCTTAAAAAAAAACATATTAGAACTTAAAACCCATCTTTGGTCGTCATAAGATGATAGCTATAGAAACCTATTTCTTATTTTAAGCAATTTATTTTTCTTATGTAGTTGATCACACAAATATATAATAACTTCTAACTCTAAAAAAAAATAATTTTAACTAACTTAACAGTACTCACAAATAATGAACTAATATTCATCAAATGACGTGTCTAAGTAGTCCACCCAAGCTCAAGTCAAAACCTCATTTCCAAGAGGTGGCGGAAACTTGCCCAATACTTCTGAAACGTGGCAGCCATTGATGGTCAAAGAAGCCGCACTCGAATGGATATTCACAAATCAGAGTTGAATTTCTCCTCCCTTTTAGTCGTCTTCTTCACCTTCAAATGGCGGCCATCTACAGGACTAATAACCTCTTTACTCTTGCTGTCTCTCTCAGTTCGCTCAACTTCCTCGCTCCTGCCCCCCATCTCCTCCTCCTCACCCTATCAAAAATCTAGCTTTTTTTAGGTTTTTGCTTCTTGCTTCTTCTTTCCCGTTTATAAAGCACCCACCTTTTCATTCCCTTCTCACGGTTTCTCTCTTCTTCTTCCTTCCTAAACCCCAGAATCCCATTTTTTTTTTGCTGCTCGGAAGCGATGGGAAATTCAGATTTATCGTCTGGCGACGGCTTTGAATCTGATGACTCCGGGATTGTTAACAGCATCAGCATCGAAGTCATGGTGGCCGCCGTGATCTTCCTCTTCCTGGTAGTCGTCTTCGTCTTCTTCCTTTACCTCTATGCTAGAAACTATTGGGGCAGCTCCCGTAGACGAGCACAGCAAATCGTCGCCGCCGGCGATGCTCCTACCCCTACCCGCGGCCTCGAGCTCTCCATCCTCCGTTCTCTTCCCGTCACGATCTATAACCGGAGTGATTTCAAGGACGGGCTCGAATGCACTGTTTGTCTCTGCGAGCTCTCCGATGGTGAAAAAGCTCGATTGCTCCCAAAATGCAATCATGGCTTCCATCTTCAATGCATCGATATGTGGTTTTACTCTCACTCGACCTGTCCGCTTTGCCGCTGCGCGGTGGGCTCCGAGGCGGCAGCCGTCGGCGACGACAACGAATCTGCTTCGCCGGCGTCCGCCGCCGCCGGAGATGCAGAGACGCAACCAGAATCTCCGGCTTTTCCCACAAATGTCCTGTTTTGGGGGAATCAGGACCAGGTGAATTCACGGACCTCGGCGAATTCCACGAGAAACTTAGTCATCATGCTTCCGAATCGAACGGCCGCAGATTTTTCTTCTCCCACATCTCCATTGCCGTCGAGCAGGTTTCCAATGGAGAACATCAAGTCGCCATCGGAGGAGGTGAGATCTCCGGGAGCGTCAAAGTTGAGATCTTTAAGGCGGCTCTGGAGCAGGGGAAAGAGGACGACTGATTCCAGCTGCACTAGTCCCATTGGAGCTGATATTGAGCAAGGTTTCGGTGTCTCCAATGGTGAAGGAAGCTCAAATCTTCCTAAAACTCCTTCAAGTTCTTAACTCATCTTCTTCAGCAATGAAAAATGTATAAAGAATTATGTATAAAGAGATTAATTTCTTTATTTTTCAAGGAACAGAGAAGCACATCTCTGATCTCTCTCCCCTTCTATCAAGATGTGATTATCAAGCTTTCTCTATTTATTTATTTTATGTATTATTGTATTATTATTTATTTCTTAAATTTATTTTCAGTTGCTACAAATTAAAAAAAAAAAAAGATTAAATTTTGATCCTGACGTAGTCTTAAACTGAAGCTACTGAAGCTTGTTCTGTATGGGGTTAGGTTTAAGTCTGGTGGGATGGCGTTAGGCTTCCTCAATAATGCTTTCATTATTGAGATTGGCTAATTGGAGTTAGGCCTCAAATGATGAGGATCTGTAGACTGAATAATGTCTTCACTATTATGTTGGAGTGTGACAGATGGTGCTTTTTGGTGCGTAGGTTTTGGCAATATTGAAGGCAAATTTGGTGTTGATGACTTGTGTTGGGGTCATTTGGACTAATATAATACTTGTGATCTAGTTAGGGTTAGGTTAGCATGTGTTTAAAATTCTTTTCTTATTTCATTTCTTGTGGTGCAAGTCAGCCTGTGTAAACCCTAATTCTTGTATTTTCATCTTTTATCAGACTTAAATTGGTTTTTGTCACTTCACTCGTAGATATCATCTCTTATTAATCGTCTTCATTCTTGTTGTGCCACTCTTACTGTGCCACCATTGTCATGTCATTTTCTTTATGATTTATTTCATTGTTTCAATGTTGTATTCTAAATACAGTCAATAAAATAAAACAAATGTATATTAATTTTACCTTACTACTTCAAATAAAATCAAATATGTTAGNTTTGTCACTTCACTCGTAGATATCATCTCTTATTAATCGTCTTCATTCTTGTTGTGCCACTCTTACTGTGCCGCCATTGTCATGTCACTTCCTTTATGATTTATTTCATTGTTTCAATGTTGTATTCTAAATACATTCAATAAAATAAAACAAATCTATATTAATTTTATCTTACTATTTCAAATAAAATCAAATATGTTAATTTTATATAGGTTCTGTTTGATTCTAAGTTGGCTACCTATTCTTAGATGCTTGTATATTGGTGGATTTCTTTATAATGTGGGAATATTCTAATTTGTCAAAATTATAAGTTGACTTTTTTTTTTAGTTTCTCCTTCCACAACATCTTGTTTCTCAAGTCAATGATCTGGGTTTAGAATGCAACATTAGAGTTTAGATTTTGTTATAACCTGACTTAGAAATCCCAACGAATTGATCAGACTTGCCCTTGTCTTGGCTCTATCTCCTCCAACAACCAACATGCAAATTGGCTTTCTCCCAACCACTTCTCGACATAATTTAAGACGTACTACAAGGATATCACATACAACCCTTCTTCCATGATTATTGTCGATCAAGTCTTTTTCTTTCTGCCAAAACTTTACTGGTCAACCCTATGCCCAAAGTCGACCAAGTGTCGACAATAATTCAATCTTGTTCTTCCAATTGTAAATTATCTTTACATTAAATCTTAGAAGATCCTACGTAAGACTTTATATCATAATTTTAGATACTAATTTGGGAGGAGCACTTCTTCTTATGACCATCAAGCCGATATTCTCGTATAAATAAGTAGTTGTTATTCATTAAAGTTAGCATGAATGATAAGAGAAGCAAAGCTTTGTTTCACTTTAAAATAACAAGAATTGATAAAAAAAAAAATAATTTTTACATAGAAATTTAAATAGATTATGAAAAAACTATAATGGATGTTACTTTTTAAAGGCTGACATGGTACAATAAAGTCAGCAAGACACTGAAGTCCCAAAATTCAAAAGAAGGAAAAGGAGGCTTTCTTTAATTGATGGAGAGTATGCAATTATAGGTGTTTAGCTGACTATTGGCATTACTTAATGTAATATGAAGACATTGGACATGACTGGATTATGCTACAATTAATGCGTTATGTTGATAATTGCATATAATATTAAAAATACTTTGGTGTTATATAATCGCTTGAAAATTGATTCGAGTTTTAGCTCAGATTGAGTTGGCTCGAAATTAAACATAATGAACCACGAGCGAATTTCAATTTGAATTTGACCCATTCAAGCCGATCTCAACCTTTCTTAAAATCAGATCGTTAACGGTCATAGACATACCAACATTTGAAGGTGAACAAAAACTAATAAAAATGATCTGACAAGTCTTTCTTTTGGAGTTGAAGGTGGTACGTCTTGAAGGGAAAAAATGAAGCAGTGCATGAAAGTCAATTCACCATCATGTGATCTTTGTGGTTTGACTATCTTTATCTAACCATTGTGCCTGATGTTATTGTTTGACTGTCATCACTCCATTAAGATTATCTGATATCTATTATTATCCCTGAATTATTTCTAACTTTATTATAACAATATGAGATCAAATTTAAGTATGTTAATTTGTCTACGGTGACTTAGTAAACAAATTGAGATGCAGGTATTGAGTAATGCCTAAAGCAATAATTGACACAAATCTTTTTGTGCAATGAAGTTCTTCACTAGTGGTTCAGCTTGATTTGACTACTTCGGCAGGTCGTTTCGACTGCCTTGACAGTCAGTTCAACCACTTAAACCGATGGACTCAGTTTGACCACTTAAATCGATGGACTCAGTTTAACCACTTCAGCAGGTGGACTCAGTTCGATCACTTTAACATGTGGGCCTAGTTCGAGAATAACTAGATCTCTGAATATGAGTCCTTGGCTCCTGAAGCTCATTATGAAGTAAACCTAAAAAGCCTTATCGGACCATGTGGTTGTTTTTAGGTATATGTATACATTATCATTTGAATTAAATGTGTGAAAAATGTGCCCTTTTCTTTTATATAAGTGTATTCAAAATCTAAATAACATTAAAACACAAAAGTCTAACTATATCACTATAAATTCTCATGCATTCAATAATTTTCATAATAATAATAATAATTTTATGTCTGAAATGTTGTTTTATTATATTTTTAAAATTTTATCTCAAACTAATCTTTAAAATTAAAATAATATATTTTTTGATGAGTGAGCTTGGAGTATGGGACATGTGGGAGCAAACTCCCAATGGAAAAATTTTGCATACATGAGACGCACGCAAAGATGTGTACGTCTGTAACCTGCAAATATGTTACAGGGAGGATATTCAGAGGTTATAACCGCGTTATAGCCCCTGTAACCTACCTATATATATGAAAACATAAGTGTGAAACTTACTAGAAGGTACATGTAGGTTACAGGGATGTTACAGGGGCTATAACTCAGTTATAACCTCCAAATATTCTCTATGTAACCTATTTTCAAGTAACATACGTACGCAGCTCTGCGTACGTCTTATGTACGCAAATTTTTTCACCAATCAAGAGGCCATCGTCTCATCCATTAAGGGTATATTTGGCGCAGCTGTTGATTATTTGTAATCTACTGATAACCATATTATTCTGATAATCTGCAGATTATCTTAATAATCTGGTTTGCTGTTTGTGACAGCTTATTCAGATTAGCTTATTGGTGGTTAAATGACATTCATGCCCTTGTCTGGTAAAACTGTTTGGGGCAACTTATTAAGAATAGCTTATTGGTAGAACAAAAGAATATAGTGCAGAAGCATACCATCATAACATATCAATTCCAAATGATGACGTACAGTTCTCACACTCTCGTGAGTACCAGAAGAAATAAAAGAAGTACAAAGACTAATACATGTCGAGGCACAACTAATGAGACAATTGCCATATAAAAATTTTTAAAGCAATAACATAACACCATATATTCATCTGCAATATATTTCATCTCCAGCTACCATATATTCAGCTGTCATAAACATTCATTATTTTTATCAAACTACATTCAACGAAATTGCTTTTCACGAAGCTATTAGAGGCTGCATCTTATTGCTGTACCAAAATGAAATTTGTAGCACTTTAAATGTATTCAAAACAGTTTTGAGCCATATATCCATCTCCAGCATGAAATTTACGAAAGAACAAGTAAATGCCACCAATGGATGAATGTTACGAATGAGCAGCAATGGAATCCAACAGATAAAAGGTGCAACAAACTGCAGTAATAGATTTACAAAATTGTTGTGATCAAATTGCACATAATTTCTACAGAACAAATTTGGATACTAACAGAAAAACCAAATTGTACTAATAGAATAACCAATCAAAAATGACAATCCAACAGAGCTACCATAAATTTGGAAATGTAGTAATGCTTGGGCATGTAAATTCCCAATTATAATGAATTGACATGTAAATTCCCAATTATTTGTGAGGCATGTAAATTCGCTCTACAGTTTCAGTAGTTTATGCAAAATATATGGCACACAAATCCTCCCCAATTTTATATCTATTGTCATTCTTAACATAAACCGAACCAGGAATTTGCCACCAATGGGGATTGCAATGAATACATATATATGCAACTCATAAACAAAACTCTTAATAGCAACCGTTCAATGAAAGAAGTTAAGAACTATGTTTCCTATAAACAGAGATTATTTGCAGCCCATAAACATGAGCTAATAATCTTGAAAAATCCAGAAATATTCATTCCTTCTATACATATGCTCACAAATTATTCTTTGCTTTGCGTATAGAGACATTCTTGTATATGCAAAAAATTAGGAGAAATCGAATGGAGCAGAAATGTTCGAAATAAAATTCATTCTAAACAGTTGCTGACAAATGATTCAATGCTGCAAAATCTTCTTCACGCCCAGACAAAAACGAAAGTAATTTTAGAGCAAAGAAATCCATTCGCATTGTTCAAGTTCAAAAACAACGAAGACGCCGATGACATAGAAATCTTCGGTCAAGCAAAAAAACAAGGTTAACGGTCGGATCTTTATGAATAAACGACGTTCACGCATCTACAAAGAACCATTTACGGCCACCGACGTTCGATCGCTTTAAAGGAATCATTCCTTACAAATTGACAGTGAGGGAAAGCATGCCTTGCGATTGACGGGGGACGAATCGAAAGGAAACTGTCCGATCTCCTCTACGGTGGATGAATCCAGGGAGGGTGAGCGCGAGGGAGAAGAGGGGCAACTAGGACAATATCACGAGTCGAACGCGGAGCGCAGCCCCCACCCCTCGTCGCAAAACTATTAAGGATTCGGATAATCCAACGCATAGATAATCCGCATGAATGCACTTTCCAAACATTAAGGCGGGATTTTGAAAACGCCGTCGCACCTAAATAATCTGCACCAAACGGGCCNTCCTCTACGGGGGATGAATCCAGGGAGGGAGAGCGCGAGGGAGAAGAGGGGCAACTAGGGCAATATCACGAGTCGAACGCGGGACACAGCCCCCACCCCGCGTCGCAAAACTATTAAGGATTCGGATAATCCAACGCAGAGATAATCCGCATGAATGCACTTTCCAAACATTAAGGCGTGATTTTGAAAACTCCGTCGCACCTAAATAATCTGCACCAAACGGGGCTAATACAAAAATAAAAATTGAAATTTTAAAAGCTAAACAGAATTACGCTACTTCACACCCAACTAAAAAGAATACATTTGCGAAAATGGGCAATTTTGCTTGAAAAAGAGGCGGAAGGAAGGAGAAAACAGAAGAGAAGAGATTCCTTTTCTTACTGGTTGCAGGATTCCTTGTGCAGAACCTGGAATTTGCGTGGAAAATTCGGGGCTTTCGATCTGTACAAAACGACGGACGAAAGGAACAGTGCCAATTTTATAGAAGAAAAGATGATCTCTCGCCGCTGGGGCTTCTCTTGATTAATGACTGCGCGATTCTTTCGCCCAAATTTGAAACTCCACGGAATCTTTTTCACCGTAACAATTTCCATTTCCAATCTTGAAATAGATTCTTATTGCCGCTTGGAATGTGTTCGGGATCGGTTGCTCATTGGTAAGCTCTAGCAGATCTTATTTCCTGCATGAAATTTCTATGAATCAAGAAGAAGGAATTGCAATCGTAAACGCTAGAACTGTAGTGGTTATCTGNGGAGTGTTATTATTAGCAATTATATGAAGTGGAGTATTATCAGAAAATGCTTCAACATTTAGATCAATAGAAGGATCGACATTATCATTGTTTTCCTGAGATAAAATAACTTGCAAATTGCTAAGGTCTTCTCTAGTGATAGAGTGATGTTGTTCATGTGCATTTTCAAGATTGGATGGTGCCTTAGTAGCATTCTCAAAATTAGTAGCAGTTACTCTATTAGGATCATTTATATTCCTTGCAGTATCTTGTTCAGGAACCAGATCTTTGACAATGGAGGGGTTAGGAGGCACAATAATAGTGTTACCAGGGGGATCATTTAAACCTTGAGACTTTTTAAGTTGAGGATTGAAACGGAAGCAGTTAGAAATATGGTGACCAAACATAGAGTNAAATGGAACACTTATCCAGGTTAAAGAGTAGGCCAGAGGCATCCTGAAAATCTTTGAGCAAATTCATCATAGATTTGATGGTAGGCTTACTAGCATTGGAAAACAAGATGACATCATCTGCATAAGCTAGATGACTAATAACAATTTTTGATTTATGAGAGTATTGAAAGTGAGGATGAGTCTGATGCAACCTGTTTATGAGTCTCGAGAGGTAATCAAAAGCAATAATAAAGATGGTAGGGGAGAGAGGGTCTCCCTGCTTAATTCCTCTAGCAGC
>JXCR01147013.1:126818-137869 GCA_002079205.1 Phalaenopsis hybrid cultivar | reverse complement strand
TATATGTACATCTAGATGTATATATGTACATCTAGATGTATATATGTACATCTAGATGTATATATGTACATCTAGATGTATATATGTACATATAGATGTATATATGTACATACATATATATATATATGTACATACATATATATATGTACATACATATATATATATATCTAGATATATATATATATATATATGAGTGAGATCAAATGATAGTATGATGTGCATGCTAGTATGCTATTTTCCTTTTGGAAGTATTTGAAGTACTTTAAGTACACTTAATTGGACATGANTTCTTTGATTATATACGGGACTGAAGAAATTTTGGAGAGAATATCTCCTATCATTGGTGACGGTTTTTTTTTTTTTCTGTTCCTTCTTTCTTATATTTTTCTTCATCTTTTTATTTTCATTAATTTTAAAGGTGGGATTATGCATGAGCACATTAGCTATGATTTAAATCTCTTTCAATTGCATGGAATCTTAATCAAGTTTGTGGCTTTATGGATCATTTGTTCAAGTCATTTAATTTCTAGTAGAAGCTCATATATCTTTCACCTGAAATTGATTCTATAGTTTTTATTCTCAAATTGAGTAAATAAATAATATGGATTAATAGCTTTTTCTTTCAATTGTTCCTATGTTGTAACTTTTTTTATTGGTATGGCATGCCAAATCGGATTAGAAAATCTGGATCTTGGATCTTTCTACATTAAATTTGGTATCTGAACTCAAGTTTACATCATAATGCCAACTATTTGTGGTCTCAAAGTTAAGTTCTTTTTAATAGATCAACATAAGTATGTAATATAAGAAATNTGTAGGCTTTATGTTAATGGTCCTAGTGAGACAATGGCATAAGTTGCTTAGGCTTTTTTTTAACGATATCTAACAGCATTTGCATGTTCTTACTATTGCTTTATTGCGACGCTTCCTCTTTTGAAGTCAATGATAGTTGTTTTCTGGATTATTGTGTGNTGTCGGCTTTATGTTAATGGTCCTAGTGAGACAATGGCATAAGTTGCTTAGGCTTTTTTTTAACGATATCTATCAATATTTGCATGTTCTTACTAGTGCTTTATTGTGATGCTTCCTCTTTTGAAGTCAATGATAGTTGTTTTCTGGATTATTTTGTGATTATAGAAGGGATACATGACATATACATCGGATATTGAATGTGTAAAATTTCTATTTGGATTTGCAAATCTGTCTCCTCTATAGGGTCAATTCTTTGATTATATACGGGACTGAAGAAATTTTGGAGAGAATATCTCCTATCATTGGTGACGGTTTTTTTTTCTGTTCTTTCTTTTTTATATTTTTCTTCTTCTTTTTATTTTCATTAATTTTAAAAGTGGGATTATGCATGAGCACATTAGCTATGATTTAAATCTCTTTCAATTGCTTGGAATTTTAATCAAGTTTGTGGCTTTATGGATTATTTGTTCAAGTCATTTAATTTCTANCTCTTTCAATTGCATGGAATCTTAATCAAGTTTGTGGCTTTATGGATCATTTGTTCAAGTCATTTAATTTCTTGTAGAAGCTCATATATCCTTCACCTGAAATTGATTCTATAGTTTTTATTCTCAAATTGAGTAAATAGATAATATGGATTAATAGCTTGTTCTTTCAATTGTTCTTATGTTTGTAACTTTTTTTATTGGTATGGCTTGCTAAATCGGATTAGAAAATCTAGATCTTGGATCTTTCTACATTAGATTTGGTATCTGAACTCAAGTTTACATCATAATGCCAACTAGTTGTGGTTNGATTCTATAGTTTTTATTCTCAAATTGAGTAAATAGATAATATGGATTAATAGCTTGTTCTTTCAATTGTTCCTATGTTTGTAACTTTTTTTATTGGTATGGCATGCCAAATCGGGNAATTTGATTAAATGAGACAGTATATGCAATTTGTTAATGGAAAAATTATATTTCGAAAAGCTCTTATTTTCATTCCAGTAATCCAATCATTGGGATGTTAAATTTAGTCCTATAAATGAATAGGCTCATTTGAATTTAGCTTCGGTACATAGCTGAAATACTCAA
Organism: Phalaenopsis hybrid cultivar; assembly: GCA_002079205.1. NCBI lineage: Eukaryota > Viridiplantae > Streptophyta > Magnoliopsida > Asparagales > Orchidaceae > Phalaenopsis > Phalaenopsis hybrid cultivar. Next base: position 135,821 of record JXCR01147013.1, on the reverse strand, counting down.
AATATTAGACCTTATTGGCCATATGACAATTTAACCTATGGTGATAAAATGTGTTGTATATGTGATTGGATGATGAAATAGTTAAGAAAGTAAAAAATTGATGCCTTGCTATTTGATGGGAGGATAGATCCCAAAATTTTGTTTGATGAGGTTTTGTATATGAATAATTATTTGGAAGATGAAATATGTTTGATGAGTGTTTTATAATCCTTGTTAGGTTAAAATTATTTGAGCAAACTCGATCAATTGTATTGAATTTGCATGAAAAATGAAGAGAAAATTTTGGTAGAGCATATGTATTAATTTAGACAGAAGTAAATAGTTTTCTTTGCCATATCAAGAACATTTGCTTGCTGACTGTATTCATTAAATTTTGAAAAAAAAAATTATTTTTAATTATATAAAAATCTTTGAAGAGTTAATCCGTTTTTAAGTGGGGAAGAGATCTAAAAATTACACTTTATAGATTTAGAATTAATGTGCTAATATCTAAAGAGAATTGACACCCTATAGTATTTCATTACTTGAACTAGCTTATGAACTTGTATTACATTTTGAGCAAATATTGAAATCTAGATTACTAAAAGATTCAATACATATGCCAATAATTTGTGTTATCATCACAACAATCAAAGTATTGCACTTTTTGTATTTGCAGGCAATCGTATCACTTTAAAAAGTACACAAAGTAAAATTCATATGGAGTGCATTTGGTTTTGTGTATTTTGAAAATCAGTTTTGAATGTTATCAAGTTAGTTATTATATGCATGAATGTCCGAGCCAAAAGTTATAAATTGATATAGAGTGCTAATATGATCAGAAAATTTAATAAGAAAATGTACTCATGAATATGATCACTTAAAATTGAGAATGATTAGAAAATGCTTTCTGTGTTTCAAAGTTATGTTAAACGTTATGATAAAGTATGTAAGTTTATCATAAGTACTGAAATTTATATGGACATTGTGTCCATTTCTTATATTAAGCTTGTAAAAGTAAAACCAACAGCTCACCAAAAACCATATAAATTAAAGTAGCCTGGTTATATAAAACTTCAATTTTGTTCCATGATGATATTTAGTTATACATGGCAATAAAATTTGTTGTGATCTTTTGCTCACAGATATTAGACATTATTTTCGGTAATCCATTACTATATGATTTATAAGTTACTTATTTTAAGAATCCAATAGTTATGTACAAATGTAATAAAAGTAAACTAGCTTTAATACTTACCCCACCTAGATATAAGTTTACTAAGCTATAAAATAATCTACTACTAATAAGTTGAGAAAATACTCGAATGTTTTAGATCAAAATGTTTTTGCAAAAGAAAAAAAAATTAAATAAATGGCTCATGCCTTGTTAGCAATAAAACCTAAGGATAATATTGTTGAAATTTGATCATACTTTTAAATGTTAATAAAGTATTTTCTAATTTTTAAATATTGATATTATGATGTTTTCCTAAATGAGTTGTTAAAAGCTAAAGTTTACAATATGTCATTAATTTAATTCGCGGGTCATCTTTGGCTAAACTTCGATAGTATACAATGAATTTATCTAGATATGATGAACATAAAGGACAAGTAAATTGTTTGTTAAAAAGTGATTTATTGGACGGAGTTTAAGTCCCCGTGTAGTTCTAACATTCCATCCAAGAAAAGTTGGAGTTGGCTCATATGTGCAAAAAATAAGAAATCAATAAGATTGTTACCAAATATCAACTTTTCCTTCTTAGATTGGATGGCATGTTTAATATGAGGGCTAGGGCTAAAATTTTCAAATTTTATTTTTAAAAGTGTTATAATCAAGCAAGAACATGTGATGGGGACTCATAAAATATGATATTAAGTTTGATGCAGATTAGATAAACAATCCATAATGTTTTCAGATTAACTAATGCAAAATACTTTTTACAGAAATTATGAATTGTGGTCTTTTTCCTTCATAAGAAATTTAATAGTCATGTATTTCGATGAAACCTAATATATAATAGGACTAGAATGGATGACATTCTACATTGTAAAAGTTTGAGGATTTACACAAAAAAGCGGTGCATTTGAATATGAAAATTTATAGTTCTATTTTATGTTCTGTGATATTTTTTAGCTTCATAAATTTGTCAAAATTATTTTTAGATTATTTATGGCAAACCATTTTAATCCTGGACTACTTAAAGTGTTAAATTTAGCGCCTTAACAATTCAAAATATGATTCAAATTAGTCTCACAAATAGATTTGTTGTTTAATTTGATTGAAAATTTTTTGTAAAAACCACGAATTTGTTGGGAGTTAAGGCATTTCATGCAAATTATGATGTATAGAAACTTAATTTTTTAAAAATGACCTCATTTCCCGTCTCATTCGTGAGCTTTGTATGAATTTTCGCCAAATTAATTTGTGATTCTAATTATGAAGGTTATTTTGAATCATATTTGAGGAATCAAGGGATTAAGTTCGATATTTTAAATAGTCTAAGGAATAAACAAAGCGAAAGTATTCTAACTATGATTGAAATTTTTTTGACATATTATAGGCTCTTAGATATTGGAAGCATTATATATTACCTAAAATAAACCCCTTTTTTTACCACTAGGGGCTTAAATATTTAGATTCAGAAAATAAAATAATATATAAACATGTTAAACAAGTTGATTATAGAGTATATTTTATACTTAAAACAACTGCTAGGGTAGAAGATAAGCCTATTGATGCTTTAAGTTGAGTAGTTGTTATTTTACATATCATATGATAAAAGGGTTTGGCTATGAGTATACCAGTNAAAACAACTGCTAGGGTAGAAGATAAGCCTATTGATGCTTTAAGTTGAGTAGTTGTTATTTTACATATCATAGGATAAAAGGGGTTGGCTATGAGTATACTAGTGATATTAGTTATAGTTTTAATGATTATATGATCCATAAATCAGTGACTCTCTTATAAATTTAACTAGTTAACCAAACATGGTTATTGTGATAAGGAAACTCTTTTCTATGTTCCTTATTTTTTTTCGAGAACTTTTATTCAAGGATTGCTTGTTGATGATGTTATAGGCAATTTTGTAAGTCTTAAAACTACATCTACTGCTGTAAGGTTGATATTTGTCTTAAAACAAGATGTAACACATAGAAAATCACAATATAGAACTCGTGAAATGGTTGTGTGTAAAATAAATCATATTATGTTCCATACTCTTCCATTTTTTTTCATAATTTTCTATAATCCTTGGAAGAGATTTCTATAATTTTCTTGTTTGTATTGCTACACAAATGTCTAGGAACATGATTCCATATTTGTGGTTGTGGACCAATTTTTTTTTTAAATGTTTATATTTTATTCTTTGTAATAAGATTGTTGATACATCACATATAATAATAGGGTTGTGAATTTAGCCGAAAGATCATTAATCGCTCGAAATTTGATTCGAATTTTGGCTCGGATTGAGATCGGATTGAAATAAATGAGTCATGCTACGAGCCAAAATTTTGGATTGAATTTATGTTTTAGCCAATTTTGAGCCGACTCCACTCGGATCGAAATTGGATCGTTAACAACCCTATTAGCTAAATGATATTTTAATTAATTCTTTAAAGTGCATTGCTTAACTGCAACTATTGTATGTTAAATGGGTATATAATTTATGGCCTATAAAAATTCTATGGAAAAAAGGGAATTTCATTGAATTTCTTACTTGCTTATGATTTTTAAATTGATTGGAAAACTTGAAGTTTTTGGTCAAAACTTTGTGTGATTTGTATGATGTTTTATAATTATGGGAAAGCGTAATTGAACATAGGTCGATATAAAAATTTCTCATAATCAAGTTGAATTTATGTCGGGCAAGTCTACAATTGAAGTTGTACATTTATTGAGAGATTTGATGGAGAAGTATAGAGAGAGTAAGGAGAATCTACATATGACTTTTATTGATTTAGAAAAAACTTACAATAAGGTTCCAAAAGAAGTTCTTTGGAGAGTTCTAGAAAAGAAAGATGTTGATATGAGTTATATTTTAGTCATTAAAGATTTGAATACTGCAATTGAACAAAAGGAGGACTAAACAAGTATTTTCCTATTTCTGTTGGATTACATCAGGGATCGACTTTAAGCCCATATCTTTTTGATTTATTTCGGGATGCTCATGTTGGACATTTGCAGGAGGATGTATCTTGGTGTATGTTTTTTGCAGATGATATCCTTCTTGTAGATAAGACTAGAGAAAGAGTTCAGGGAAAACTTGAGTTATAGAGGTCTACATTAGAGTCTAAAGACCTTCATTTGAGTAGATCTAAAATTGAATTTGGAATGTAATTTTAGTATTAGTATCTAGTGACAAATTTGTAATAACGCGTGATCAAATCATTAAAAAGAATGAATGTTTTAAATATCTCAGGTCTATTGTTCAAAGTGACGGTGATATAGATGGGGATGTTTTTAGTAGAATTCAAGTTGGATGGTTGAAGTGGAGTAATGCATCGGGTCTATTTTGTGATAGAAAAGCAACGTTTAGACTTAGAAGAAAATTTTATAAGATGGTGGTGAGATCTGCAATGCTTTATGGCGCAGAATATTGGCGTAAAAAAGATAAGCATAAAACTAAATTAAGTGTTGTTGAGATGAGAATGCTTAGGTGGATGAGTGGCTTAACACTTGGAGACAAAATGTGAAATGAATGTATCTGNTTGGAGACAAAATGCGAAATGAATGTATCTGTGAAATGGTCGGTGTAGTTCCAGTGGCAGATAAGATTAGAGAGAGTCGTCTTAGATGGATGGGTCACATTAAACGTCGACCATTTGATTATCTGATTAGGAGAGTAGATGTTTTAGATTCGACTTATGTTAAGAAAGATATACGCAGACTTAAAAAGACTTCGGCATGTTGTATAAAAAAATGATGTTATTTATTATAAGTAAATGAAAATGACACTTAGTAGCACACAATGGAGAAAAAAGGATTTATGTAGCCACTTAGTGGGATAAAGGACTTGTTATTATTGTTGTTTGTATGATGTTTCCTAAGTGATTGTATACTTATGCTTGAGTTTGCCTACAATTTATAAATTTATAGATCTGTTAGTATGTATTTATTTGAAATATTTATTGGATTTTAAACTGGAAAACCTATAGATTTAATATGCATAACATATGCTTGATTTGCATGAGAATATTCAAATGAAGCTAGTTACTAACTATGAATTTTAAATTTACAATAGATATAAATAAGATATGCGAAATTTAAAAAGGTGAAGAAGTTTTTTTTTTTTTTTTTTGAATTTTTACATTTTAAGGTCTTATAAAACTTTAATATTAACCTAATTTTCTTATACAATTGATTAGACATTATATCATAAATTATCAACCGTGCTTTCGTTTTTCTCATTATCTACCTTCACATATCATCCACAAAGGATAGTCATGTTAATATTATAATATGTGATGAAATTTTGTCCACTATTAATTGATGATATCAAAAATATAGTTCATGTGTTAAGGAGGCAAGCCTGCATGTGTGATTTGTACATATTTTCACAACTAGTTCAATTATTATAGCGATAGATTTTTTATAGATATCAATTAAAACAAGCCACAAAATCTTAAATTTTTGAGCCACATGGCCCAGACCGCAAAGTTTACAATCATCAAAAATACAAAAAGCTAGCATTATAATAATTGCTTAAAATTTGAACACCTTTTAAAAGTTTTAGTCAAGTTAGCAGAAATGGGATTTGTGATTGCTTTATTTTCATTTATATGCTATTTATAAAAACCATTTGTTTAAGCTTTGTAAAGATTGTAATTTTTTGCATTTCTTCTCTATATTTTTTGTTTGTAAACTCTGTCTGGCAACTTCTTCACGAGATTGCAGGCCTTTGACTTATTTATACATTTTTCTTGGTGCACTTAATAGGATTATGATAGGAACCAGAGATGATTTTCCAAATAACTTAAGGCACAAAATATTTTATTGCATGACCAACAAACAACTCAATAAGCACCTATAATTTGAGAGGGAGACGATCTCTCCCAATTTCTATAATTTAAGAAATAGGAAATCTCTCCCAAGCTTTAAACCTAAAATTCACAACAATAATCTCATGCATAAACCTAACTCGAAGCTATTAAACCTTATTTATTCAAAACAATAATAAATAATAAAAGAAAAAATTGCCCTTGGGCTAGGCACTGGCGCGACAAATTATAACATAGACAATTTTGTGGTTTGTTTTGTCAGGAACATTTTGGCATCATCTATCGATTCCTAATTTTGTTCATTTGCAAATTTTTCTCATACAGGATTCGTGGTGGTTAATTCCTATGTTCTTTTCTTATGAATAAGTTATAGAGGCTTGTACATAAATGGTTGAATACTAAGAAAATTTTCCGATTTGTTGTGCAATTCTTTCTCCATTTGGAAATCAATTCCTTGATTGTGAGTGGAGATAAAAAATTTTTTAGAGGTCATCTCTTTATTCAAGCGGGAGGTTTGCTCTTTTAGTGAATAATGCTTTCTTTTCTCCCCTCTTTTTTTTCTTAATATATTTTTTATTATTTCTTAAAAGTGACGGTGTTTCAAGTTAGATTTTTTACAATTTAGTTTTTTTATTTTCATGAATTCTCATCCATATGCTTNGATCGAAGCGGAGCGGAGCGGAGCGGAAGAATCTGTCCAAATTGGGAAGTTACGTGGGTTGGGGTGCGGGAGGCAAAACCCCGCAGTTTGGTACAGAGGTAATGTTGTAATTACATATTGTGCCTAGGTTTACTTTGGGGTTATAAATAGGCATGTTAGTAATCCCATGAGGCATCCTCTATTCTGTAACCCTTTTCTGAATATTGAAAGGAATTCGCCGCTCTGCTCCCGAGGCGTAGGCATCTTTGCCGAACCTCGTTAAATCTCTGTGTTCTTCTGGATTTGTGTCAATTACTGTTTTTCTTCGCCCTAATTTTCTCAACAAGTGGTATCAGAGCAAGTTCGAGTGCAGGGAAGAAAAATTACGGCAACCCAAGAAGAAAGGTTCGCTGCAGTTCCGATTCGCTAGAGATTTGCGGGCGAAAGTTCGTACCGGGCAGCGCTCGGCCGGACGCAGCAGAGAGAAGTTGCGCGGACAGTCGCTGTTCGTGGAGGAATCGCAGGCGTTCGCGGTTAGAGGAGTTTGCTCATTGCTTCTTCTCAGGCGAAGGCGGTCGCGGAAAGCGGAAGATCGCAAGGTTCTGCGCCTCTCGGAAGCCTTGCGAGCAGAGGCTGTTCGGTGGCGGGATTCGTCGCCAGAAAGGAAGGCAAGGCCGAGGCAGAACAGGAAAGGAGCGGACAAGCGGCGGAGGTCCGGAAAGGAAGGAGGAATCTCCTCCATCATTCCTTTCCCGTAAAGGCTGAGGAGTAATTCAGAAATTCCTGTAGGCTGCTGTAGAGGATTGGAAAGGAAGGTTTTTAATTATGTTTATTAAAAACATTTAATTAAGGAAAACTTAATTAAAGAAATTTAATTAAGTAAAATTTCTTAATTAAAGAAAAATATTTTTTTTTCAAAAAAAAAAAGGAGGTCTAAGCAAGGATTTTTGCAGAGGAATTTTTTTTTTTTTTTTGCAAGAAAATTTTGTTGCAGGAATAATTTTCAGATGACATTTTTTGGTGCGAAATTCGAGGTGGTGAAGTTCGATGGAACTGATAACTTCGGATTGTGGCAAACCAGGGTGAAAGATCTGTTGACTCAACAGAAAATCTTAAAAGCTTTGCGGGCAACAAAACCAGATGTCATGTAGGATGAAGAATGGGAAGAATTGCAACAACGGGCGGCAACGACGATACGACTATGCCTATCAGATAAGGTTATGTATCACGTGATGAATCTAAAATCTCCAGGAGAAGTTTGGAAGAAATTGAAAACTCAGTTTATGGCAAAATTTCTGACGAACAAGTTGTATCTGAAGCAAAAGTTGTATGGGCTGAAGATGTAGGAAAGTTCTGATCTGGCGCAGCACGTGAATGGCTTCAATCAAATAATCATCGATTTATCACGACTTGATGTAAGTGTTGAGGATGAAGATCGAGCGATGATTTTGTTGTGTTCGTTATCCTCTTTCTATGAACACCTGGTGACTACTCTGACATATGGGAAAGAAACTATCAAATTTGATGAGATTACTGCAGCAATGTTGGCTCACAACCAGCGGAAACAGAATGCAGGGAAAAACTCTCATGGTGACAGTTTATATGTGAAGAGTAAACAGGATCGTGGAAGGAAGAAAGAGAAAGAGGGTTCTGGAAGACGAAATTTCAGATCGAAGTCCAAAAGCAAAAAGACAATTCATTGTTACAGTTGCAAGGAGCCAGGTCATATGAAGTGAGATTGTCCAAAGTGGAAGAAGCAGACTGAGGAGAAAAGTGATACCTCATCGAAGTCTGTAAATTTGGTGCAGAATGATAATTCAAATTGCAATGATGGAGATATGCTCTCAGTTTAATCAACTCAGATCACGGATGCATGAATTCTTGATTCAGAGTGTTCTTATCACATAACACCTAATAGAGAGTGGTTTACTTCATACAGGTTAACTAATTCTGGCTCAGTCTATTTGGGTGATGATAGATGCTGCAATATAGTTGGTATTGGAGAAGTCAGAATTCAGATGTATGATGACACAGTTAATACGTTATGTGATGTCGACATATTCCAGATCTGAAGAAGAATTTGATTTCCTTGGGCACTCTACACATAAATGGTTTTATTCCTAAGGCTGATGAGGATAGGGAAACCATCAGAAAGGAAAGTTAACTGCAGGCAATATCTACAAACTGTTGGGGAGTACACTTATAGGTGGAGTTCATTCTGTGGAGTCAGATGATGATAATACAAAGCTATGACATATGCGTCTGGGTCATCTCAGTGAACGTGGGATGGTGGAATTGCATAGAAGAAATTTGTTGCATGGTGTTAAAAACTGCAAACTCAATCTTTGTAAGTTCTGTATTATTGGAAAACAGAATAGAGTCAGTTT
>JXCR01147013.1:67610-121118 GCA_002079205.1 Phalaenopsis hybrid cultivar | reverse complement strand
TTGTTATGGTATGACTCATATACCATATCGGGACAGACGCTGGATCGAAGCGGAGCGGAGAGGAGCGGAGCGGAGCGGAAGAATCTGTCCAAATTGGGAAGTTACGTGGGTTGGGGTGCGGGGGCAAAGCCCCACGGTTTGGTACAGGGGTAATGTTGTAATTACATATTGTGCCTAGGTTTACTCAAACCTCGCAGTTGGGTACAGATGTTGTAATTACATATTGTGCCTAGGTTTACTCCTGGGGTTATAAATAGGCATGTTAGTAATCCCATGAGACATCCTCTATTCTGTAACTCTTTTCTGAATATTGAAAGGAATTCGCCGCTCTGCTCCCGAGGACGTAGGCATCTTTGCCGAACCTCGTTAAATCTCTGTGTTCTTCTGGAATTGTGTCAATTACTGTTTTTCTTCGCCCTAATTTTCTCAACATATATATATATATGCTATCTTGTATGTGTCATTGTTATTTTTTTTTTCTGCAACAAGTATGAGTAAGACAGAAAATTGGATAAATTTTTTACTAGTTGACGCATTAACTATATTAAAAATTTGGTCTTTTCCTAATCATCTTTCAATAATTAGTCTAGTTTTCTTATATTAGAATTGATACTGATCTTTATTTACTGAATTTTTTCTAATGTAAACTGTAAGATATAAAAGGCAATTCACTTTTGTCTATATTTCTTAAAATATTATAATTAGATCTTTGAGATTGAATGAAGTTATATTTAGATCCTTATCATGATTGCTTCGTTAAAAATTCTCTTAATGCTTAAAATGCCCTTATGTAGTCAGCTTATGTAGTGGAACTTATTGAGACAAAATGTGGAATTCCAACAATTGTATCCTTTCTCTTCTTTCATGGTGCTCTCTTGTAAGGATATTTTTTTTAGTTCCTTTAAAGTGGAGAGTTAAAATCAAAAGTTACTATAAGCAGACATTGTGGATACAACTTCTGTTTGTACTTCCATCATTTTGTCCCAAATTTATTTTTTTCCTTATTTTTTAAGGGTTTTTGGTTTTGATGCTTTCAATTTTCAATCCTTCTCGGTGATTTCTTTCATGTATCGAAAAAGGAAAGCAAGAAAAATGTGCCACATTTTTAAACTCCTCATCTATCAAATGAGTAAAAAATTTCAGAATACAAAATTTTTTTTAATAATATTTTTAAATAAAAAAATTATGTTTTTCTCCTTAAAATCTCCACTTAATTTTTTTATTTTTTTTCCTTAAAATTTCTTCTTTTAGTTTTGTGATTCTCCATCCATGTCTCCGAATTACATTCCCACGTTTCTTTCTTATTTACCACATTTTTTACCATTAACTCACATGCATCTCTCTTTCTTTCACCTCTGTCAATATCTTTAGCAAACAACTGGACAATTGTAGAGTAATTGAATCATTGCTTCCACAAGCTTGCTCACTCTCTCATACATGCCCTCCCCCTCCCCCTCCCCCCTTTCCTCTCCCTCTCAATGCAAGTTTACCAGTACGTTTGCAAATGAACCAACTGTTCACAAATTATTCGCAGCATGGTTTAATTTGACCTCATTCATGATCAAACAAATTTGAACATTTTTGAAATATTCTATTAATAAATAAATAAGTTTGAATAAATTGGCAGTCGGTTCATATATATGATCATGAATAATATTATTTATTGTTTGTGAACAAGTTCGTTAAGAAGCTCAATTAAGGCCCGATGTTCAAAAAGGAATTCCTTGGAGAATTAGTGTGTGAACGAGCTTGGCTTGATTATGTAAGTTTCATTTATTAAGCTCAAACAAGCTCATTTGAATGGATCAATAAGGATTGACTCGATAAGGTAAGAATGAATGTATTCAACTCTCAGTTCCTAAGCTCAATAAGTTTAGCTTAACAAGGCCTTTTTTTTTCAAACGGGCTACTCATTTAAAGCTCATTGATCACATTATAAGAAAATTTGAGCTGAGCTCAAATCAAACTCAAATCAAACTCAAATAAATTTTTGATAACAAAAGCTCAAATCGAGCTCTAGTCAATCTTAAACAAATTTTTGATAAATACGATCAAGCATGAACAATATCCTGCTCAACTCGGTTTGTTTGTTTCCAGCCCTATGTACTCGAGTCATCCCTTCCATTTTCTCCATTGCCTAAATTCACTTTCAATGACAACTGAATTTTGCCATAGTTTTGAAGGGNAACTAAATATAATTATTTTCTTTCATAAAAGAGGCATTTTGAAAGGCACTTTTTTCCTTTAATTTGCAATTATGTCATCTAATGAATAAAAGTTTACCCCAAATATTATATGGTCTTTCCTGGTATTTTTGTAGTAATTATGTTTCTAAAAGTAATAAAATTTATTTAATTCATTGTCTAATTTGATATAATTGATTATAGTTTGACATTAATAATGACTTTAAATTATATAAAATTTTTGGAAAGTCCATAAAATGAGATTTTTTTTTTACATTTAAAATAAATAAAAATATAATTATTATTTTTAAAGTAGAGCTCGTTATTTACAAACATGCAAAAAAATCTAATTGTACAGCCAAAAATTGTCTGCCAAGATTCCGTGATCCATTCATCAAAATAACTAGCACGGGATAACTCAAAATATCATATCAGATGGTTGAATGGTCGAAGCCCAACCACCAGAGAATAGAAGATCGAGACCAAACTCTAATAATCAGATACTAATGAACATCCAATCAGAACTAGATATCCTTAGACCAAGCGTTTGAGTCTTCATAATTTAACGAGCAGCTGGAAGTTGTCCTTTCCCAGGGTCACAATAGAGGTAAAATTATCGAAAGCCAAATGATTCGCACCTACAAACTTTGGGGGAGATGGACCCATATATATCATTTTATAAGGGTTAACCACTATAAATAGAGAAAATTAAATATAAGCCAAAAAATCGGCTTTTTACTCGCAAAAAAAATTACTCAATGGGTTGCATTCAAAGACAAATTTAAGTTCAACACTAATTTTATTTTTATTATCATGCGTAAATAATATAATATTTTCGTCTAAGTTTCTAAATCATACACACAAACTTCATGGATTTTAATTTTTTTTATCAGGATAGATCTCAAGATTATTTGATTTAATTCAAGTGGAGTTTAATATAAATTTTAATCAATGGACTATTCATATACTGACTAAAATCCATGCAGGCATCGAAAACAAAAAATTAGTAAAAGAAAAATCATGATGCCTCCTCCAGTGTGCTCTTGTCATGACTCACACTTTTTTTTTGTCTCAGATATCAGAATTTGGTGGACATGAGTTGGGGGATTGGGGAAAAATGAGGGATTCATAAAAAAATTGGTTGTGTCATGAACAATTTTTCATCATCTGGCATGAATCTCGAGATATAACACGAATCTCGAAATAACCTGTTGAGCAAAGAATGTTTAAACTTCTTCGATTAAGAGTCACCCAAAGCACTGGTTTCAGCAAACTTACAGTCAAACTGATCGGTTCGATGAAACAGACCCAATTGATGACCCCAACAGCTATCAACACTTTCATGAGAATTTAATTTAACTAAAAATCTCTATCTAAGTGTCAGGATTCCTACGTAAGTGCAAATATCGCTTTCGTAATATTGGGCTCTACTTGAGTCTGGAATATCGATCCCATTGGAAAGGTGGCAGAGACTTCGTAGTAATAACAACATAGGGGGGAATTCTAGCATACTACTTTCAAGTCCTAGTTTGGAAGATCGCTAAATATGGTTTTTGTAACAACTAATCCTAAGTCTATTTCTACCCCTAAGTTAAAACTTGCTTAGATCAATTAAACATGTGAAATTCAAGATTGATAAAGGAAATTCTCTCTTGTGATTTCCTAGATAGATTGTAGGTGTTAATACTAAGAATTGTAATGTGGTAGTGATAACAGGAGCATAAGACTCATTTACCTTCTTTCGAGTGCATAAATGACTATAATTCACATTTAGGTAATTATTTCCATTTGTCACCAGTGAAACTCCTAACTCAAACTATATCGATACACATCTCCCTGAGTTGCATTGCCTCATGACTCATCTTTCGTAGTCATTCGCACAATGTGAATATTTTATGTTGTTTCATCATAAACTTTGGGGGAGATAGACCCATATATATCATTTTATAAGGGTTAACCACTATAAATAGAGAAAATTAAATATAAACCAAAAAATCGGCTTTTTACCCACAAAAAAATTTCTCAATGGGTTGCATTCAAAGACAAATTTAAGTTCAATACTAATTTTATTTTTATTATCATGCGTAAATAATATAATATTTTCATCTAAGTTGCTAAAACGTACACACAAACTTCATGGATTTTAATTTTTTTATCAGAATATATCTTAAGATTATTAGATTTAATTCAAGTGGAGTTTAATATAAATTTTAATCAATGGACTATTCATATACTGACTAAAATCCATGCAGGCATCAAAAACAAAAAATTAGTAAAAGAAAAATCATGATGCCTCCTCCAGTGTGCTCCTGTCATGACTCGCACTTTTGAGTCCTAATGGGTCACAACGAAGTTTAAAAAGTTATATGACCAGTGCAACATGCAAATTAAGTCTAGAGCTATACTCATCATATGAAAATAAAGATCAATTCAAACTATTCACAACCCTACAACTCTAACATATCTTTCACAAGATAAAAGTATAAAAAATCTACTCACTACATGTGATAAATACCAAAGAAAACTTCATTCAATCCAAAAAAAATAACCAAATATATGTTTACAACAATGATTAAATAAGATTACACATGATACTTAGCTTTTGCACTCTGAAAAGAGAAGCAAATTCCACCAGACGATGTTTTCCATAGTGCTACATAATATGTTGTGTAATCCCCTTACAGATTCTCTCAAATCTCTCTAGAACAAGAATTCATAGTCCTACTTATTGTCCTTGGAGAACTCCAGGAATTGGATTTTCTTCCTTACTCCTAAGATTGCCAAAACTCCCCGTCTAAATCGTCAGTGCCCGTAAATAACTCCAGCAATCGTGCCGAAAGTACTTGTTTGAATTGCAAAACCTAGGCGTCCAGTCTGCGGCTCCTAGGCGCCAGGCTCACTGTCTACTTGAAAAGCTTGGGCGCCTAGGTGCCCATAACCTGGCACCAAGACGTGATACCGTAATCAACACCTTTGCTCTATTCAATTTTTTTTCGCTCTAATTCACTCCAAATTCATTCTAATGCTCCTACCTGCTATACCTGCATCATAAACATAAAAATATCTTCCATTAAATTGCAATCTCATTAAAAAAAACATGTGTAAAATAAAGAGGAAATTAAGTACATCCAATTACATATCACCAATGATAATAAAATTGATCAAATCCGAGTCAAATCAAGCTCAAATCAGGCCATTAAACTGCTTTTAGAAGTTTTTCAGACACATTTGGAAGGTCAGAAGAAAGCTGAATTTGGTGAGTTTACAGTCGAATCAAACATCTTGACAAGACAACTATAAGGAGCCCAATATCACTCAATTCCAATTTGTTAAGACACTCAAATGTCAATTAAATGTCATTCAATCGAAAGAAGCTCTCTGAGCCATCTGATCAAAGTGATTCATATTTCCTTATTAATTGCACCCAAAACTCTACAACTAGAGCCCCATCCCTCTCATGGAGAGAGAGAAAGCTTAAGAATTAGAAAAACCTGAAGCTTTGAGTAGGAGCTAAAATCTAGCATCACTCTTGTCATCGTTGACCACCGTTGTCTAGCATCGCCACCGCCGAACGTCGTCAACCACCGCCCACCGATGATCATCGTTAGCCACCACCTTCTGGTCACTGTCAATCAGTGTTGGTCACCTCCCGTTTGGTGCAACAAGTTCATATGCACATCAACATTATAACTCAAGAGACTTTGTAACCATTTTCTGATTGTGAGACAATGGACCTCTGCAACTATCAACTTATTGTTGATTTTAACAACTGGATCAGGTCCCGTAATTTTTTCTTTTTTGGGTTTTCACGTAGAAACTTTTGGTGTCTCTATAGGTTGTTTTCTTTTATCTGAGTATGTGTTGAACCTTCATGCAATACTAAGTCAATAATACATTACTCTGCTACTGTGAATTTTCTAGCACGTATTAGTTCGGTCTCGTCTTTGGGAAAAAAACATTCCAATTACTAAAGTATTTGCAAGACTTGTTGCATGGTCACCAGGCGTAACGCTCACAACAACATAACATCTCAATCCAACACCCATCATTCCCGAAGGAAGTCACAAAGCCAAGCTCTAGTCACTGATGAAAATTGGGGAATACAACAACTTAACATCTCAAATGTCTTTCTACATAGAAAACTTGAAGACAATGTCTATATGTCTTAACCTCCCAACTTCATAGACAACCAATATCCTCATTATGTGTTCAAATTATAGAAAGAAATATATAGTTTAAAATAAACTTATCACCAATAATAGTATACTTTCCTTAACTTTGAATATGCATAGTAATTTTAACTTAGTAATGATGATCCATCCTTACTAATATATCATCAAAATGATATCAATATTTATTTATTAGTATATGCAGATGATATTTTATAACAGAAAATTCAAATGCATTAATCACTTCGTTAATTAACACACTAGGCAAGCAATTCAATTTAAAACAACTTGGAAAATCTCTCATTTCCTTGGATTGCAAATAGAAAAAAAAAAGCACATGTTATTTTCTAAGTCAAAACACTTATCTCAACGAAATTCTCACACATGTAGGCATGTGTTAATCCAAACTTATGCTCATTCCACTGCTTGCACACCCACACAAACACACAATTGACTGATTCTTAACACTATAGGCAACTTAGTAGACCTGACATCACATTCACATTTAATCTACTAAGTTAATTTATGCACACACCCAATGCAATGCATCATTAATTTCTCAAAAGACTTCTAAGATATCTCAAATTTACTCTTTACTCTGGTCTACCTAACAAATTTGTGTCATTAAACTTATGAGCCAACACATACATAAATTAAGCCAACGACAACGATGATAGAAAAATAGCTACAGGTTTCTGTATTTATCTTGGGGTTGACCTGATGTTTTGGTTAGCAAAGAAATAACCAACCATTGCCAGATCCTCCACAGAGGCAAAATTTTTGGCACTCACAACTAAAACAATAGAGATTATCTAGCTAAGAAGGTTGCTTAATGAGCTTACTTGGCATATCACACCCCCAAAAATGATCTATAACGACAACACATCTACCA
This sequence comes from Phalaenopsis hybrid cultivar, assembly GCA_002079205.1. Classification (NCBI taxonomy): domain Eukaryota; kingdom Viridiplantae; phylum Streptophyta; class Magnoliopsida; order Asparagales; family Orchidaceae; genus Phalaenopsis; species Phalaenopsis hybrid cultivar. The sequence goes on along the minus strand of JXCR01147013.1, from coordinate 113,874 downwards.
TAACTTTAGCTCACAACCCAGTGTTTCACGCTTGCACAAAGCACAGAGAGATGGACTGTCACATCATAAGGGATCTTCTCAAACTTCAAAACACAATTATACAACAAATCGTGACTAAAGATCAACTATCAGATATCCTTACTAAGTCCCTAATGACAACTCAACATCGAACCCTAACCACCAAGCTGAAGATCCATACCTCTGATTATCATCTTCAAGACTCGCCTGATGTTCCTTAGCTTGGACCTCTCTTTAGCTTTCTTAGGCACACAAGCTCTCTACACCATTGGAAGAAGACAACGTCTAAAGCTAGGGCATGCTTTGGCTTCAATCATATAAAGGGTGTGCTCTTTTTTCGCAATAAGAAGAACCAGGTTACAAGCTTACACAAAAAATTGCACTTATCTTTATACAATATAACAAAATACAGGTTTTAAATACAATAACTATATTGGGATTACAACAGTTGCAACATGGGTCATCAGAGACCGGTGGTCGGAGCTGACAGAAGGTGATTATTAGTGATCAACAGTTAGTCTTCAATAGTTGTTGGTGGCAACAAAGGTTGGTGGTTATTCGTAGAGTCTTCAATACATATATTAGACACAACAATCATATTTGGATTGCAACGTTTGCAAACAAGGGTCACTGACAACTGGTGGTCGATCGTGACAGATAATGATAGTCAGTAGTGGTTGATAGACAATGATTGACGATGAATGGTGATTACGGAGGCCAATAACTATCACCAAGTCTTCTCTCCAAAATAAGCTCTTCAATTCCTAGGTCTCTTCCCCCCAATGAAGAGAAGGGCATTTTTATAGGCTTTTGGGAGGGCATTTTGATCTTTTGATTCATAACTTCTTTAACGATATGTTTGAATTGTCCATGTTAATCTCCATTGATCATATAAGATTTTTTTAATAATCTCAAAATTTATTAATCTTAAGCTTTTTAGATTCCAGTCATTGAGACGCTCAATTTGACTATAAATACATCATATTTTGAGTTTATTTGATCATTCAATTGACATTCTAAAGCCCCTACATAAGCTTTAATGACTTGATATGAGCTTGATTGTACCAAGATTAGACCAGTTTGGCATCATTAGATTCAACTTGTCGAGACTGTTAGTTTAACTATAAACTTGCTGGTTTCTAAGCTTGAATAATCATGAATTTAAATTTAGAAGACTTCTTACTTAAAAATGCATCCAAATTCATCCTTGATGAAAAATCTTATTGATGGCATCAATTATTATATATATATAATATCTTTCATCCAACAATTTAAAAAAAAAACACTTCTTATTGAGTGTCATCATATTCACAGGCTTGTGAGCATTCAATCAGTTCGAATTGATTGATTTTTTATTTTGTAAAATTAATTGCAATAAAAATCCAAAATCTCAAAAATCGATTTAATTTTTTATTTGAGTCATTATATGTACATAATCTCTAAACTTTGATATGTTTATTTATAATATTTTTGTAGCATATTATTAATATTTATACNTCCAAAATCTCAAAAATCGATTTAATTTTTTATTTGAGTCATTATATGTACATAATCTCTAAACTTTGATATATTTATTTATAATATTTTTGTAGCATATTATTAATATTTATATTTTAATTCTGATTTAATAATTATTCTTTGCTCGAATTTTTAATATAAAAGTTGACAATAAAGTAAAAAAAAAAAGGTTAAAATAGCAGAAAAATATAAATAAAATTATTTAAATTAAATAATGCCAAAGCTGTTCTTTAAGGTAGGATTGGAGATTAAACTAATTTAAAATTTTATTAAAATATTCTCAAATATTAAATTTTATCATAAAACTTACCCTTATTTTCCAATTTTATTAAATTCCCAATATTTACAAAATCTAGTGTTCATGTGATGTTTTCGAGCTAAACATTGTGACGCCACCAAACTTATAAAAATTTGATAAAATTGGAAAATTATGTTTACATACATAGCGCCCAAAACATTGTTGCTAGGGCTGTCAAAACGACTTGTTGCTCGTGAACAGCTCGTAAGAAGCCCGTGTTCGACTCGTTCGCTAAGTTAACGAGCCGAACACGAACTAAGATTTGTTCGTTCGTGTTCGGCTCAAAATACTACTCATCAATTATATATATCCCAAAACATTGTTGCTAAGATTTGTAAATAGCAATGTTTCGAATGCTAAGTATGTAATTATCTCAATGTCTCGGTTTAGTGCTGTAAAATTTATGTTTAAATTAGTGGATAAAGACATGGAAAAATTTCTATACGATGTAAGTTAAAATCAATAATTAATTTTTCTATTAGATATGATATCATCAATTATATATGATATAACTTGACTTACCCAGCACTCAAACCTAATCAAACTGAATAAAAAAGCAATGCCAACTTATAAAGGGAAAATTACGTACATACCACACAATGTTTATTTATTTACATATCCAACACCAAGAATTTGATATTTACGTTTATTGTGTGCCGGAAAATTCGCGATGATAGAGTAGTCTTTTTTCGTCAACACACACACACAAATAAAAAATATATATAGCGAAGAGAAACCAAAATTTTTACCTGAAAAAACAACTGAACGAGAAAAAACTTTGAGGTCTAGCCCAGTCAAAGTAATATATTACATATTCGTAATTACATCGTTACGGCCTTCTCTCAAGACAGAAAGAACGGGGTTACAATCTTATACAAAAAAACTACTTTAGTTCTTATATAAGCTCGATGAATATAAGTTTTAGAAAATTAAACTACTGTCATGGTCTGGCTGCAACGGTTGCAAGTAATGGTTGTCGGCGACCAGTGATCGATGGCGGGAGGTGGTGATAGCGGGCGATATTCGACGGTGGTCAGCGGAGGAAGGTGGTGATAGTGGGCGTTGGTCAATGGTGGTATGTAGCTACAGAGGTCGATGGTTGATGACGCCTGGCTACTACGGAGATTAGTGGGTACTCATCTGGTCTTCCTTTTATAACTTGCTATGAAATTTCGCTTCTTATTCTCTTCTTTCACACCACCCTTCAATGTTAAGAGAGGGGGTCTATTTATAGTTCTTTGGGAGAGACGCTTAGGTCATTTAGTACCTAAATTCTCTAACAACCTAAGCAGACGGCCAACCCTTGATTATCAGTGAATTTTAAGAATTTAGGTGTCTTAGGCTTCTTGGATTTCTCTCATCAAGATGCTCGATTCAACTATAAATATGTCAAATTTAGAGTTCATATAACCATTCAATTGACTATCTAAGTTCTTTAGTTGTGCTTCAATTGCTTGATCAGGGTTTGATTGGACCCAGATTAAATCAATTTTAGAGTCATTGAGTTTGTACTGCTGGGACACTTAATTTGACTAAAAATTTGATAAAATCAAAGCTTGGATGATTATGAATTTAAACTTGGAGTATTTCCTATAAAAAAATGAATCAAGATTCATGCTTGATGAGAAACTTTTATTAATGACACATCAATTTCCCCTCCATGTTGATGCTTGTGTTATTAAAAATGTAAGTCGTTGAAAAAGTCTCCATCATAATTTTAGATATTAACAAAATTTCACTAATTGATTGGAACAAGAATCTTTGATATTTTTAAATTTACTAATATTATTTATAAATACTTCATGGAGTTTTGAAGATGCCATTTTCGAGTTTGAAATGTAGAAAATTGGTGAAATAAATATTTCTAAAAAAATGATCATATTGTCTCTATCTCAGTTTGTAGTGATGGCTCAATGATGATAGCGGCAATGTCGGACTAACGACGGTGGTGGCGGTGGCTCGGCGTTAGCTGGATGAAAGTGATCTGACAGCAACAAAGGCAGTGACTTGTGATGGTGGTCCGACCTTGTCGCTACGATTGAAATGCAATAAATAACCAATGATACATACAAGTATACATGTCTACAGATTAAATTGCAGAACTGAGTCTATGTATTGATCCCACAAGAAACGAGTGAACTCTAAACGACTGAAAAAGTTCTAATCTACTGGTTTGAGTCTAGCCAGAAGGTTCAAAATTTGGTGATTTTAAAGTTTCTAATCTAATTTTTATAAAAAAGTAAATTCTTATATCCAGCTTTGAGTTGAACAAGTGATACAAAACCTCACTTGAATTGGTTCTATGCAAACTAGATCTATCTTAGTGGATATAATGAGGTTGACAAACAGGTATAACAGTTTTCCTTAACCCCTCCTGATAGTCCTAAGAAAATTGCATTGTAGGTTAACTTCATTCACTGTTCCACTAACCTACTCTTTTAGTACTAGAACACAACTCACTTTAGGACTCTAAGTGATCAATTTGGAAGTAAATTAAATTCAAAATTAGTAAACTATCAACTAATAATCAACTTGCAAGGAATCACATAACAAAGATTTCACAAACTTACACAAATCTATTTCAAGTGAGAGAAAAGTTTAACTCCTACTTATTACCCATGAAAAAAAAAAGAAATTTTTTTGTAAAATTCAAATTAAACAAATTTAGAAGGATCTCACCGATGTTTTTCCTTGAATTACACAAACTTACAATATAATTTCTATTTTCCACCTATTTTGAGTAAAATCACACACTCTTTATCTCTCGAGAGAACTCTCACACACTCTCACACTCTTTTCTAAGGATCCCTCTATCAAAGTGTGATGATGGCTGCAATTGTTCTTCAGAACTCCCTCCTTGTATCTTTCTCCCTTGATGTCCCTCTATGGGTCAAGTGTTTCAAAACAAAGGGTGAAAGAATCCTGATTCTTTCAAAACTAATTATTTTGTGGCCACAGATTGCCATACTAATAAAAAACTGTCATAATTGTCAGATTTGAAGTTCCTCTCAGGAGCAACGAAGTCTCCCTTGCTTAGTGTAGTGGATCCTAAAGCAAACACAATGTTTCCTTATAGTAGCGCAAGGGTTTTATATTATATACCCGTGTATTAAGTGGGATTGTGTACCCACACCACCAAGGCGACACACCTATGCCAAAAATGGCTTTGTTGCGTGTTAGGTGGTGCAATTATGCTACGTGCAAGTGGCGCCAAGGCGCTTCTTATAGTGATACAAAGATTCAAATCTCACGGGTTGGAGTATAAAGGAGGTGCCTTGGTGTTATTAAAGTGACACATTGTCGTCATTAGTGCAACACCTTGGTGCCACTTGTTTGATGCTCTAGTTTTGATCATATAGTTTGTAGCAGCGTGAAAAGCCAAAAGGTGAAGCACCTAAGTGCCGTTGGAATGGAATTGGGGTACCCCTTGTGTTAGCTCCTATGCATGATTAATATGTCATTAAACACTCATTAAAACCTGCAATCTGAAATTACACACAAAAATACATAAAAAAATATAAATACGGTACAAATACTAAAAAATACAAAAAAATATATCACATATTTTATACACATCATGTGGCAGGCACCTAGAGGCATAGGTATGGATGCTCGAGTGTATATGTACGTATGTGTGAGCACAAGAGCACAATAACATGCTCAGAAAAATAACCGGGTCCACAAACAAGTTAAAATGCGAGCAGAGGCGTAGCATTGTGCGTGGGCTAGATGAATGTGGAAGAGGGCATGCATTTGCATGTGCATGCACTTGGGTGTGAGCGGACGTGTAGGTGCTCGCCTGAGTGTGCGTGCTTAAGTGGACACGCATGCATTGGTGCTTGTGTTCGCACGTTGGCACTTGGTCGCATGTATGGGAACAGTTGTGCAACCATTTACATGAGCATAATTGTTGTGCAACATTGTGTACAGGTAAGTTCTCTTCTAGATCAAACTTCAAACTTCTGAATATTTTCTTCTTTTCCCGAATTTCTTACTATAAATACCCCTCTCAAGTGGGAGAGAAGGCACACACCTCCTCTACATACTTTAGTGGATTACTTTAGGTTGTAGTTGCCTTCTCCCCTCCGGTTGTTGTTATCTTATCTTATGCATGTTATTGTTGCCTTCATGATGCTATTGTCTACCCATATTGAGATTGTTGTCATCTTTCTGTATTAATGTTGTTAATGTATTCTCATATCAAGGTTATTGTTGTCTACTCATATTGAGGTTGTTGTTGCCAACTTATATTAAGGTTATTGTTGTCTTCCCAATGTCAGGTAGTTCTTGTCTACCCATATTCAGGTAGTTGTTGTCTACTCAAAACGAGGTAGTTTAATTTTTATTTTTTTCCGGGATATCATTGCTTTACAATTTTTTTGTTACTATTCCTCATAAAGAAGATAAGCTCGCAATGATAAAATTTGTTTCTTCTCTTCATTATACATACTTGTTCTTTAACTTGATCTTGCTGATATTAGTGATACCAATAGCTTTGAGAAAGTAGAAAATTTTCGTTGGAAGGAATAAATGTTAGTTTGATGTCATAAAATAAAATGTAATGGGGACATGTTTCTTTTTTGTTATAAACTTTATAGATAAAAATAAGATCCAATGGAAGTTGATGAAAACATAGAAGACAATAGACAATCCCATTATTATGTGTTTATGTTATTGTAGAGCATGGTGATCTCATGTAGATTCGGTAGCTTTGTATATTACTTTAAGTTAAGACTTTTTTTAAATTTTTGCGATCAAACTAAATTTATGAAATTAATACTTGATGAATTGTTCATCTTTATATAATAATTTTGATTCCTTATAATTTGATGCCCTAGAGAAAATAAAGCANGAACAATTTCAAACACGAGCTTATTTCAAACAAACTAAATTTCAAACGAATCGAACACGAACACAAGCTCTGCTCGTTCGTGTTCGGTTCGTTTACACCCCTAGTTGTCGACAACCAGTGATGGATGGCGGGAGGTGGTGATAGCGGGCGATATTCAACGGTGGTCAGAGGAGGCAGGTGGTGATAGTGGGAGTTGGTCAATGGTGGTATGTAGCTACAAAGGTCGATGGTTAATGACGCCTGGCTACTACGAAGATCAGTGGCTACTCATCTGGTCTTCCTTTTATAACTTGCTATGAAATTTCACTTCTTCTCCTCTTCTTTCACACTACCCTTCAAAGTTAAGAGAGGGGGTCTATTTATAGTTTTTTAGGAGAGACGGTTAGGTCCTTTAGTGCCTAAATTCTCTAACCACCTAAGCAGACGCCCACCCCTTGATCATCAGTGAATTTTAAGAATTTAGGTGTCTGAGGCTTCTTAGATTTCTCTCATCAAGATGCTCGATTTAACTATAAATATGTCAAATTTAGAGTTTATATAATCATTCAATCGGCTGTCTAAATTCTTTAGTTGTGCTTGAATTGCTTGATCTGGGCTTGATTGGACCCAGATTAAATCAATTTTAGAGTCATTGAGTTTGTACTGCTGTGACACTTAATTTAACTAAAAATTTGATAAAATCAAAGCTTGGATGATCATGAATTTAAACTTGGAATATTTCTTATAAAAAATGAATCAATATTCATGCTTGATGAGAAACTTTTATTAATGACACATCAATTTACCCTCTATGTTGATGCTTGTGTTATTAAAAATGTAAGTCGTTGAAAAAGTCTCCATCATAATTTTAGATATTAACAAAATTTCACTAATTGATTGGAACAAGAATCTTTGATATTTTTAAATTTACTAATATTATTTATAAATACTTCATGGAGTTTTGAAGATGCCATTTTCGAGTTTGAAATGTAGAAAATTGGTGAAATAAATATTTCTAAAAAACAAATGATCTTATTGTCTCTATCTTTGTTTGTAGTGATGGCTCAATGATGATGGCGGCGATGTCGTACTAACGACGGTGGTGGCTGTGGCTCGGCGTTAGCAGGATGAAAGTGATCTGACAGCGACAAAGGCAGTGATCTGTGATGGTGTTCCGACCTTGTCGATACGATTGAAATGCGATAAATCACCAACGATACAAGTATACATGTCTACCGATTAATATGCAGAACTGAGTCTATGTATTGATCCCACAAGAAACGAGTGAACTCTAAAAAACTGAAAAAGTTATAATCTACTGGTTAGAGTCTAGCAAGAAGGTTGAAATTTTGGTGATTTTAAAGTTTTTAATCTAATTTTTATAAAAAATAAATTCTTATATCCAGTTTTGAGTTTGAACAAATGATATAAAACCTCCCTTGAATTGGTTCAATGCAAACTAGATCTATCTCAGTGGATCTAATGAGGTTGAGAAACAGGAATAACAGTTTTCCTTAACGCCTCCCGATAGTCTCAAGAAAATTGCATTGTAGGTTAACTTCATTCACTGTTCCACTAACCTACTCTCTTAGTACTAGAACACAACTCACTGTAGCATTCTAAGTGATCAATTTAGAAGTAAATTAAATTCAAAATTGGTAAATTATGAACTAATAATCAACTTACAAGGAATCACATAACAAAGATTTCACAAACTTACACAAATCTATTTCAAGTGAGAGAAAAGTTTAAGTCCTACTTATTACCCATGAAAAAAACAGAATTTTTTTTGTAAAATTCAAATCTCACCGATGTTTTTTCCGTGAATTACGCAAACTTACAATATAATTTCTATTTTTCCACCTATTTTGAGTACAATCACATGCTTTTTATCTCTCGAGAGAACCCCCACACACTCTCACACTCTTTTCTAAGGATCCCTCTATGAAAGTGTGATGATGGCTGCAATTGTTCCTCGGAACTCCCTCCTTGTATCTATCTTTCTCCCTTGATGTCCCTCTATGGGTCAAGTGTTTCAAAGCAAAGGGTGAAAGAGTCCTGATTCTTTTAAAACTAATTCTTTTGTGGCCACAGATTGTCATACTAATAAAAAACTGTCGTAACTCTCTAAATTTGTTTGTCATATTCGAAGTTCCTCTCGGGAGCAACAAAGTCTCCCTTGCTTAGTGTAGTGCATCCTAAAGCAAACACAAGGTTTTCTTATAGCAGTGCAAGGGTTTTGATATTATATACCCGTGTATTAAGTGGGACTGTGTACCCACACCATCAAGACGACACACCTATGCCAAAAATGGCTTTGTCGCGCGATAGGTGATGCAATTATGCTACGTGCAAGTGGCGCCAAGGTACTTCTTATAGCGATACAAAGATTCAAATCTCACGGGTTGGAGTATAAAGGAGGTGCCTTGGTGTTCTTAAAGTGACACATTGTTGTCATTAGTGCAACACCTTGGTGCCAGTTGTTTGATGCTCTAGTTTTGATCATATGGTTTGTAGTAGCGTGAAAAGCCAAAAGGTGAAGCACCTAAGTGCCATTGGAATGGAATTGGGGTGCCCCCATGTGTTAGCTCCTATGCATGATTAATACATCATTAAACACTCATTAATAGTTGTAATATGAAATTACACACAAAAATACATGAAAAAATTATAAATACGGTACAAATAGTAAAAAATACAGAAAAATATATCACATATTTTATACAAATCATGTGGCAGGCACCTAGATGCATACATATGGATGCTCGAGTGTATATGTATGTATGTGTGAGCACATGAGCACAATAACATTCTCAGAAAAATAATCGGGTCCACAACCAAGTTAAAGTGCGAGTAGAGGCGTAGCATTGTGTGTGAGGCTAGATGAACGTGGAAGAGGGCATGCATTTGCATGTGCATGCACTTGGGTGTGAGCGGACGTGCAGGTGCTTGCCTGAGTGTGCATGCTTAAGTGGGCACGCATGCATTGGTGCTTGTGTTCGCACGTTGGCGCTTGGTCGCATGTAGGGGAACGGTTGTGCAACCATTTACATAAGCATAATTGTTGTGTATCATTGTGCACAGGTAAGTTCGCTTCTAGATCAAACTTCGAACTTCTGAATATTTTCTTCTTTTCCCGAATTTCTTATTATAAATACCCCTCCTAAGTAGGAGAGAAGTCACACACCTCCTCTACATACTATAGTGGATTACTTTAGGCTGTAGTTGCCTTCTCCCCTCTGGTTGTTGTTATCTTATCTCATGCATGTTATTGTTGCCTTCATGCTGCTATTGTCTACCCATATTGAGATTGTTGTCATCTTTCCGTATTAATGTTGTTAATGTATTCTCATATCAAGGTTATTGTTGTCTACTCATATTGAGGTTGTTTTTGCCAACTTATATTAAGGTTATTGCTGTCTTCCCAAGATCAGGTAATTCTTGTCTACCCATATTCAAGTAGTTGTTGCCTACTCAAAATGAGGCTGTTTAATTTTTATTTTTTCGGAGATATAATTGCTTAATGATATTTTTTGTTTCTATTCCACATAAAGAAGATAAGCTTGCAGTGATAAAATTTTGTTCTTCTCTTCATTATACATACTTGTTCTTTAACTTGATCTTACTGATATTAGTGATACCAATAGCTTTGAGAAAATAGAAAATTTTTGTTGGAAGGAATAAATATTAGTTTGATGTTATAAAATAAATTGTAATGGGGACATGTTTCTTTTTTGTTATAAACTTTATAGATAAAAATAAGATCCAATGGAAGTTGATGAAAACATAGAAGACAATAGACAATCCCATTATTATGTGTTTATGTTATTGTAGAGCATGGTGATCTCATGTAGATCCAATAGCTTTGTATATTACTTTAAGTTAAGACTTCTTTTAAATGTTTGTGATAAAACTAAATTTATGATATTAATAATTGATGAATTGTTCATCTTTATATAAGAATATTGATTCCTTATAAGTTGTTGCCCTAGAGAAACTAAAGCTATTATAACTTATGTAGATCCAATAAATTTGTATATTAATTTAAGGTAAGATATCTTTTGAATATATGAGCTCGACTAAAATTTATGATGTTGATATTTGATGAGTTGCTGATCTTCATAAGAGAATATGTATTCCTTATAACTTGCGCCCAAGAAAGAATAAAGTTATTATAAGTCTTGTTTGAAATCTAATACATTGCGATTAACATTTCCCCCGATTAGGAGCATAGTGAGATCATCACTCTTCTGAGACTTAGACATTCTTAGGTGTAAGACTTTTGAGATTTTCTTAATGTACTCTTACCATCAAAAGGCTTATATTATCTAAGATTTTTAAGCATATTTGTACATTCTTAAGCTTATAGGCTTCTAAAATTTTTTGAATATGACTATACATTCAGAGGCTTATAGCTCTCTAAGATTATTTTAATGTAATGTTCCTTCTGAAGCTTATAACATTATGAGATTTTATGGATGTACTCGTACCTACTAAGACTTAACCTCTGAGATTTTCTTAGTAGAGACCAAGTCAACCACTACTTCTCATGGATTCTTTCTAGCGATGATTTTATCCACTACTAGCTTCTCATTAGGCTACCTCATGGGTCTGCCTTCCAGGGATATGAGTGGTGACCCTGTCCTCCACTTGACCTTAAGGGGTTTTTTCTACTGAGGATTTTATTCATTACTAACTTCTCATCAAAAAATATCTCGTGGGCATATCTTACAGGGAAAAAAATATAGACTATATCTGTCAGTTAACCTAAATAGGTATTTCTAGTGAGGACTATGTCGACCACTAGCTTCTCATGAATATTATCTCATAAGCATGTTTTAAGGAAATATAAATTGAGACTATGTTTGTCACTTGTTCTTAAGAGGTAATTTTAGTGGTATTATGTCTATAGCTTCTCATCTAAATTATTTTGTGGTTGTGACTTCTAGGGGTATAAGTTGAGTATGTGTCTGCCACTTGCCATTAAGGGATCTTTTTAGGGAGGATTGTGTCTGCTGCTTGTTTCTCATTGAAATTACCTCATATGTGTGTCTTCAAGAGTATAAGTGGAGATTGTATCTGGCACTTTCTCTTAAAGGATCTTTCTATTGAGGATTGTATACACTATTAGCTTCTCATCATGACCACCTTATGAAAATCTTCCATGGGTTTAAGTGGAGGTTGTATTTGCCAATTGCCCATAAGAAGTCTTCCTAGTGAGGATCACGTCCACTACTAACTTTCCATTAAACTATTTAATAGACATGTCTTTCAGAGGCATAAGTGTATATTGTGTTTGCAATTTGCCCTCAATGGGTCTTATAAAAGACAATATCATTTATAAAAAAGTTCACAGCTATTAAGAAAATACTTTAAAGATAGATTTGTCTCTAATATAAAAAATAAAAGATAAATTGTTTTAAGAAATAAAATTAGAAACTTCCATGCAAAGATCTTTCAACATATGAGAGCAAATAATTGCAGAGATAAAATAAAATATAGTTGTACTCCTCGTTTAATAATTTCATTAATTTTCTTTCTATAACTCTTCTGATCTTTCCTGCATTATTATAGTAACTAATGTGTCGTGTGAGTGGCATATCAAATGTTCAGTTTTTTTTTCTTTTAAGTGACTACACATTTCTTTTAAATGCCCTTTTGAATAGTGAGAATGACAATATTGAGATTACCCCCACCGTCTTGATTTGTTAGTGGCCTTCGCCATATGATATTCAAAATATTAAATCTCCATTAAAATATTACTTTCTTGTGTGTTTAGTGGAGTGTGGCTAGATGTCATATAGATTATGTTGAGAAGAATGTTTTTTATCAGCTTATTTTACTTGTTTCTTTCTCTTGGATGTTTGTGCAATTTCTTCAAGATAGTATTTGTGTTTGTTAGAAGTTTTTTCAAATTACCTTTGGTATGCATTAATATCCTCATCACAAGTGATGTGAGAAGTTGGTATAAGAGCAATTCACACTTGAATGAAGAGTAGAAAAGTCCAAAACATAAGAATTGTGTGATATGTAATTAAATGTCCCTTTAAAATTAAAATTCAAAGGAATGCCAACATAATCCAATGATTATTAATTTTCTTATTTGGTTTGATTGGTTAATTCATGCCATTTTGTACCACCACCATTATGAAAGTTATTAGAAAGGGAAAACAATTATATTAAAATGTTCTCACTTAAATTTGATTTGCATGTTTATTTATTTATTTATTGCAGTGTATATGATAATATAGATTTGTATGATGTACATGAAAATATAAAAATTTAAGTATTAGACATTTAAATAATTTAAGTGTTAGATCAGCCTCTGACTATTTACATGAGTCTCTCCTAGAGTGCCTAAAAATGCTAAAATAATTCTCAGACCTTTTTTAAATCAGGATTGAAACAGTCTCCATAAGGAACTATCAAAATTCAGTTTTCAAATAATCCGAAACTATCTTAACACTTCTATAAACTTGAGACTAAAACAACCTCATACGAATAATCAGAGACTGCTTCAACACTTTACACATATTTAAAAATTGAAAAACACATAATTCTTATATGCTACATACCTAAATGCCCCTTAAAAAAACATATTAAAACTTAAAACCCATCTTTGGTCGTCATAAGATGATAGCTATAGAAACCTATTTCTTATTTTAAGCCATTTATTTTTCTTATGTAGTTGATCACACAAATATATAATAACTTCTAACTCCCAAAAAAAATAATTTTAACTAACANATATTAGAACTTAAAACCCATCTTTGGTCGTCATAAGATGATAGCTATAGAAACCTATTTCTTATTTTAAGCAATTTATTTTTCTTATGTAGTTGATCACACAAATATATAATAACTTCTAACTCTAAAAAAAAATAATTTTAACTAACTTAACAGTACTCACAAATAATGAACTAATATTCATCAAATGACGTGTCTAAGTAGTCCACCCAAGCTCAAGTCAAAACCTCATTTCCAAGAGGTGGCGGAAACTTGCCCAATACTTCTGAAACGTGGCAGCCATTGATGGTCAAAGAAGCCGCACTCGAATGGATATTCACAAATCAGAGTTGAATTTCTCCTCCCTTTTAGTCGTCTTCTTCACCTTGAAATGGCGGCCATCTACAGGACTAATAACCTCTTTACTCTTGCCNAAGCCGCACTCGAATGGATATTCACAAATCGGAGTTGAATTTCTCCTCCCTTTTAGTCGTCTTCTTCACCTTCAAATGGCGGCCATCTACAGGACTAATAACCTCTTTACTCTTGCTGTCTCTCTCAGTTCGCTCAACTTCCTCGCTCCTGCCCCCCATCTCCTCCTCCTCACCCTATCAAAAATCTAGCTTTTTTTAGGTTTTTGCTTCTTGCTTCTTCTTTCCCGTTTATAAAGCACCCACCTTTTCATTCCCTTCTCACGGTTTCTCTCTTCTTCTTCCTTCCTAAACCCCAANCCCGTTTATAAAGCACCCACCTTTTCATTCCCTTCTCACGGTTTCTCTCTTCTTCTTCCTTCCTAAACCCCAGAATCCCATTTTTTTTTTGCTGCTCGGAAGCGATGGGAAATTCAGATTTATCGTCTGGCGACGGCTTTGAATCTGATGACTCCGGGATTGTTAACAGCATCAGCATCGAAGTCATGGTGGCCGCCGTGATCTTCCTCTTCCTGGTAGTCGTCTTCGTCTTCTTCCTTTACCTCTATGCTAGAAACTATTGGGGCAGCTCCCGTAGACGAGCACAGCAAATCGTCGCCGCCGGCGATGCTCCTACCCCTACCCGCGGCCTCGAGCTCTCCATCCTCCGTTCTCTTCCCGTCACGATCTATAACCGGAGTGATTTCAAGGACGGGCTCGAATGCACTGTTTGTCTCTGCGAGCTCTCCGATGGTGAAAAAGCTCGATTGCTCCCAAAATGCAATCATGGCTTCCATCTTCAATGCATCGATATGTGGTTTTACTCTCACTCGACCTGTCCGCTTTGCCGCTGCGCGGTGGGCTCCGAGGCGGCAGCCGTCGGCGACGACAACGAATCTGCTTCGCCGGCGTCCGCCGCCGCCGGAGATGCAGAGANATCGATATGTGGTTTTACTCTCACTCGACCTGTCCGCTTTGCCGCTGCGCGGTGGGCTCCGAGGCGGCAGCCACCGGCGACGAAAACGAACCTGCTTCGCCGGCGTCCGCCGCCGCCGGAGATGCAGACCCGCAACCAGAATCTCCGGCTTTTCCCACAAATGTCCTGTTTTGGGGGAATCAGGACCAGGTGAATTCACGGACCTCGGCGAATTCCACGAGAAACTTAGTCATCATGCTTCCGAATCGAACGGCCGGAGATTTTTCTTCTCCCACATCTCCATTGCCGTCGAGCAGGTTTCCATTGGGNACCAGGTGAATTCACGGACCTCGGCGAATTCCACGAGAAACTTAGTCATCATGCTTCCGAATCGAACGGCCGCAGATTTTTCTTCTCCCACATCTCCATTGCCGTCGAGCAGGTTTCCAATGGAGAACATCAANAGACTTAGACATTCTTAGGTGTAAGTTTTTTGAGATTTTCTTAATGTACTCTTACCATCAAAATGCTTGTATCATCTAAGATTTTTTAAGCATATTTGTACATTCTGAAGCTTATAGACTTCTAAAATTTTTTGAATATGACTATACATTCTGAGGCTTATAACCCTCTAAGATTATTTTAATGTAATTGTTCCTTCTAAAGCTTATAACATTCGGAGATTTTATGAATGTCCTTGTACCTACTAAGGCTTAACTCTCTGAGATTTTCTTAGTAGAGACCAAGTCAACCACTACTTCTCATGGAGACTTTTCAGTGTTGACTTTATCCACTACTAGCTTCTCATTAGGGATACCTCATGGGCATGCCTTCCAGGGATATGAGTGGTGACCCTGTCCTCCACTTGACCTTAAGGGATATATCTCATGGGCCTATCTTACAGGAAAAAAATATAGACTATATCTGTCAGTTACCCTAAATAGGTCTTTCTAGTGAGGATTATGTCGACCACTAGCTTCTCATGAATATTATCTCATAAGCATGTCTAAAGGAAATATAAATGGAGACTATGTTTGTCACTTGTCCTCAAGAGGTAATTTTAGTGCTATTATGTCTATAGCTTCTCATCTAAATTATTTTATGGTTGTGCCTTCTAGGGGTATAAGTTGAGTATGTGTCTGCCACTTGCCATTAAGGGATCTTTTTAGGGAGGATTGTGTCCGCTACTAGTTTCTCATTGAAATTACCTCATATGTGTGTCTTCAAGAGTATAAGTGGAGATTGTATCTGCCACTTTCTCTTAAAGGATCTTTCTACTAAAGATTGTATACACTATTATCTTCTCATCATGACCACCTTGTGGAAAAATCTTCCATGGGTTTAAGTGGAGGTTGTATTTGCCAATTGCCCATAAGAAGTCTTTCTAGTGAGGATCACATCCACTACTAACTTTCCATTAAACTATTTAATAGGCATGTCTTTCAGAGGCATAAGTGTATACTTTGTTTGCAATTTGCCCGCNTTTTATGTATTATTGTATTATTATTTATTTCTTAAATTTATTTTCAGTTGCTACAAATTAAAAAAAAAAAAAGATTAAATTTTGATCCTGACGTAGTCTTAAACTGAAGCTACTGAAGCTTGTTCTGTATGGGGTTAGGTTTAAGTCTGGTGGGATGGCGTTAGGCTTCCTCAATAATGCTTTCATTATTGAGATTGGCTAATTGGAGTTAGGCCTCAAATGATGAGGATCTGTAGACTGAATAATGTCTTCACTGTTATGTTGGAGTGTGACAGATGGTGCTTTTTGGTGCGTAGGTTTTGGGGTAATAAATTTAGGGTTTGGCTTATGGACTCAATATTGAAGGCAAATTTGGTGTTGATGACTTGTGTTGGGGGCATTTGGACTACTAAAATACTTGTGATCTAGTTAGGGTTTAGGTTAGCATGTGTTTAAAATTCTTTTCTTATTTCATTTCTTGTGGTGCTAGTCAATCTATGTAAACCCTAATTCTTATATTTTCGTCTTTTATCAGAGTTAAATTGATTTTTGTCACTTCACTTGTAGGTATCATCTCTTATTAATCGTCTTCGTTCTTGTTGTGTCACTCTTACTGTGCCGCCATTGTCATGTCACTTCCTTTATGATTTATGTCATTGTCTCAATGTTGTATTTTAAATACAGTCAATAACATAAAATAAATGTATATTAATTTTACCTTACTATTTCAAATAAAATCAAATATGTTAGTTTTATATAGGTTGTGTTTGATTCTAAGTTGGCTACCTATTCTTAGATGCCTGTATATTGGTGGATTTTTTTCTAATGTGAGAATATTGTAATTTGTCAAAATTATAAGTTGACTTTTTTTTTTTAGTTTCTCCTTCCATTGCATCTTGTTTCTCAAGTCAATGATTTGGGTTTAGAAGTTTGAGTGCAACATTAGAGTTTAAATTTTGTTATAACCTGACTTGGAAATCCCAAGCCTTTTCTTGGCTCTATCTCCTCCAACAACCACCATGCAAATTGGCTTTCTCCCAACCACTTCTCGACATAATTTAAGATGTACTACAAAGATATCACATATAGCCTTTCTTCCATGATTATTGTCGATCAAGTCTTTTTCTTTCTGCCAAAACCTTAGTGGTCAACCCTATGCCCAAAGTGGACCAAATGTCGACAATAATTCAATCTTTGTCTTCCAATTGTAAATTATCTTTACATTAAATCTTATAAGATCCTACGTAAGACTTTATATCATAATTTTAGATACTAATTTGGGAGGAGCACTTCTTCTCATGACCATCAAGCCGATATTCCCATATAAATAAGTAGTTGTTATTCATTAAAGTTGGTATGAATGATAAGAGAAGCAAAGCTTTGTTTCACTTTAAAATAACAAGAATTGATAAAGAAAAAAATAATTTTTACATAGAAATTTAAATAGATTATAAAAAAAACTATAATGGATGTTACTTTTAAAGGCAGACATGGTACAATAAAGTCAGAAAGACACTGAAATGCCAAAATTCAAAAGAAGGAAAAGGAGGCTTTCTTTAATTGATGGAGAGTAAGCAATTATAGGTGTTTAGCTGACTATTGGCATTACTTAATGTAATATGAAGACATTGGACATGACTGGATTATGCTACAATTAATGCGTTATGTTGATAATTGCATATAATATTAAAACTACTTTGGTGTTATATAATCGCTTGAAAATTGATTCGAGTTTTAGCTCGGATTGAGTTGGCTCGAAATCAAACATAATGAACCACGAGCGAATTTCAATTTGAATTTGATCCATTCGAGCCGATCTCAACTTTTCTTAAAATCAGATTGTTAACAGTCATAGACATACCAACATTTGAAGCTGAACAAAAACTAATAAAAATGATATGACAAGTCTTTCTTTTGGAGTTGAAGGTGGTACGTCTTGAAGGGAAAAAATGAAGCAGTGCATGAAAGTCAAATCACCATCCCGTGATCTTTGTGGTTTGACTATCATTATCTAACCATTGTGATTGATGTTATTGTTTGACTGTCATCACTCCATTAAGATTATCTGATATCTATTATTATCCCTGAATTATTTCTAACTTTATTATAACAATATGAGATCAAATTTAAGTATGTTAATTTGTCTACGGTGACTTTGTATACAAATTGAGATGCAGGTATCGAGCAACGCCTAAAGCAATAATTGACACAAATCTTTTTGTGCAATGAAGTTCTTCACTAGTGGTTCAGCTTGATTTGACTACTTCGGCAGGTCGTTTCAACTGCCTTGACAGTCAGTTCAACCACTTAAACCGATGGACTTAGTTTGACCACTTCAGTAGGTGGGCTCAGTTCGACCACTTTTAATTGTAGGCCTAGTTCGAGAATAACTAGATTTCTGAATATGAGTCTCTTGGGCTCCTAAAGCTCATTATGAAGTAACCCTGAAAAGCCTTATGAGACCATGTGGTTGTTTTTAGCTATATGTATACATTATCATTTGAATTAAATGTGTGAAAATGTGCTCTTTTCTTTTATTTATGTGTATTCAAAATCTAAATAACATTAAAACACAAAAGTCTAACTCTATCACTATAAATTCACGTGCAGTCAATAATTTTCATAATAATAATAATAATTTTATGTCTGAAATGTTGTTTTATTATATTTTTAAAATTTTATCTCAAACTAATCTTTAAAATTAAAATAAAAACGAAAATTAAAATAATATATTTTTTTATGAGTGAGCTTGGAGCATGGGACATGTGGGAGCAAACTCCCAATGGAAAAAAATTGCATACATGAGACACACGCAGAAATGTGTACGTCTGTAACCTGCAAATATGTTACAGAGAAGATATTTAGAGGTTATAACCGCGTTATAGCCCCTATAACCTACCTATATATGAAAACAGAAGTGTGGAACTTACTAGAAGGTACAGGTAGGTTACAAGGATGTTACAGGGGCTATAACGCAGTTATAACCTTCAAATATTCTCCATGTAACATATTTTCAAGTTATATGCGTACGCAGCTCAGCGTACGTCTTATGTACGCAAATTTTTTCACCAATCAAGAGGCCATCGTCTCATCCATTAAGAGTCTGTTTGGCGCAGCTGTTGATTATTTATAATCTACTGATAATCATATTATTCTGATAATCTGATAATCTGCAGATTATCATAATAATCTGGTTTGTTGTTTGTGACAGCTTATTCAGATTAGCTTATTGGTGGTTAAATGACATTCCTGCCCCTGTCTGGTAAAACTGTTTTGGGCAGCTTATTCAGAATAGTTTATTAGTAGAACAAAAGAATATAGTGCAGAAGCATACCATCATAACATATCAATTCCAAATGATGACGTACAGTTCTCACACTCTCGTGAATACCAGAAGAAATAAAAAAAGCACAAAGACTAATACATGTCGAGGCACAACTAATGAGACAGTTGTCATATAAAAATTTTTAAAGCAATAACATAACACCATATATTCATCTGCAATATATTTTCATCTCCAGCTACCATATATTCAGTTGTCATACACACTCATTATTTTTATCAAACTACATTCAATGAAA
The DNA here is from genome assembly GCA_002079205.1 of Phalaenopsis hybrid cultivar. Taxonomy (NCBI): domain Eukaryota; kingdom Viridiplantae; phylum Streptophyta; class Magnoliopsida; order Asparagales; family Orchidaceae; genus Phalaenopsis; species Phalaenopsis hybrid cultivar. Next base: position 94,114 of record JXCR01147013.1, on the reverse strand, counting down.
TTGCTTTTCACGAAGCTATTGGAGGCTGCATCCTATTGCTGTACCAAAATGAAATTTGTAGCACTTTAAATGCATTCAAAACAGTTTCGAGCCATATATTCATCTCCAGCATGAAATTTACGAATGAACAGGTAAATGCCACCAATGGATGAATATTACGAATGCGCAACAATGGAATCCAACAAATAAAAGGTGCAGCAAACTGCAGTAATAGATTTACCAAACTGTTGAAATCCAATTGCACATAATTTCTACTGAACAAATTTGGATACTAACAGAAAAATCAAACTGTACTAATAGAATAACCAAACAAAAATGACAATCCAACAGAGCTACCATAAATTTGGATATGTAGGAATGCTTGGGCATGTAAATTCCCAATTATTTGTGAGGCATGTAAATTCCCTCTACAGTTTCAGTAGTTTATGCAAAATATATGGCACACAAATCCTCCCCAATTTTATATCCATTACCATTCTTAACATAAATCGAAACAGGAATTTGCCACCAATGGGGATTGCAATGAATACATATATATGCAGCTCAAAACAAGACCCTTAATAGCAAAAGTTTCATGAAAAAAGTTAAGAACTATGTTTCCTATAAACAGGAATTATTTGTAGCCCATAAACATCAGCTAATAAACTTGAAAAAACCAGAAATATTCATTCCTTCTATACAGGTGCTCACAAATTATTCTTTGCTCTGCGTATAGAGACATTCTTGTATATGCAAAATTAGGAAAAATCAAATGGAGCAGAAATGTTTGAAATAAACTTCATTCTAAATAGTTGCTGACAAATGATTCAATGCTGCAAAATCTTCTTCACGCCCAGACAAAAACCAAAGTAATTTTAGAGCAAAGAAATCCATTCGCATTGTTCAAGTTCAAAAACAACGAAGACGACAATGACATAGAAATCTTCGGTGAAGTAAAAAACAAGGTTAACGGTCGGATCTTTACGAATAAACGGCGTCCGCACATCTATAAAGAACCATTTACGACCACCGACGTTCGATCGTTTTAGAGGAATCATTCCTTATGAATTGACAGTGAGAGAAACCATGCCTTGCGATTGACGGGGGACAAATCGAAAGGAAACTGTCCNTATGCGCGGCCGGAAATGGGCCCACGATCGCACGTGTGTGATGTGTGCTGGTTTTTTTTTTTATTTACTTTTTTTTTGGGACGTTAATTTTAGAGAAAATTGCGCACGATCGCTGGCTGCGAGGGGACGATCGGATAAATCGCTAACAAAACAATTATGGTATATTTATAGAAGATATCTGTTTTGAGGCAATTACATAAATAGAACTTTGAATTTTTCTATTTATAAAACTAGCATCTTATTTATTTAGAAAATAATGTCCCTCGTCAATTTTTTTAACTACAAAGCCGGCGCTCGTCACAATTTATCATGAATTTTGATATTTAAGCTAAAATTACAAGGACGGATGAAAGAGCGCTGATTTTGTTGATAACAGAATTTTAAGATCGAGAAATAGTCACAATGTTGAATTTTAAATTGTTTTACGAGGAACAACCGTCGAGAGATAGAGCTGAGACGAGAAAAAAGAAAGTTGAAAAGTCGAGTGAGGCCTATTTATAGGTGCCTTAAAATACAGTATAAAAAATGGAACGATTATGATAACTGTCTGAATAACTGAATTTTGTCAAACGGGATATACATTATAATACAACTTTATTATTTATAGAACTAGCACTCAATTTATTTTATTTTAAAACTAGCTAATGGGTGCATTCAAATTTGTCACTATCAAATCATTGAGAATTTGATAAAAGTGAAGATTATGAGTTACGATTTTATTGTGAATTTTAATATTTGATTGAGTGTTTGAAATATTGATGAAGATGGTGCTAGTTTTGTTAATAAGAAAGTTTTGAGTGTCATATATGTAATTACCCTTTTTTATATAAATAACTGTTAAATGATAATGGTGTGAGGATATCGTCATGCAATTGGCTTTAGATATTTGAAAATTATTAAATTTATCCATACGCTAATATATATATATCACATTTCAAAAATTATAATAACACTATTTTTTATGTGATATGTGATGCTCTACCAGCAAATTTGCATCATTTCGCAACGAATCGAGGCATGGCGCGGTTCTTGAGGCAATATTTTGAACAATAAATATTCAAATCTCGAAAAAAGTCATTCAAAGCTCTGCTTTTAGTAAACTTATAGTCAAACTGACCGGTTCAACGAGACAGACCGAATGATATCAAAATTAGTTCAATTTGATTCAAATCAAGCTCAGATCAAGTCATTAAACCATACTTGGAAGTTTTTCAAACATATATAACAGGTCAAATGAATGTGAAGTCTAGCAAACTATAGTCAAATCGAGCGTCTCGACAAGACGAATATAACGAGCCTAATATTACTCAATTATAACATTGTAAAGGCATACATTTCCATCAAACGTTGTCTGGTTGAAGGAAACACTCGGAATCATTCGACCAACGTGGTTCATACTCTTGCACTAATTACACCTAGAACACTATATAAAGAGCTCCACCCCTCTCATGAAGAGAATGAGAGTTTGAGATATGAGAATGAGTTTGAAGCTTTAAGAAGGAGCTGAAGTCAAACACTACCACCATGTACCATAGGTGATCGCCAGCGACCTTTGTCGACCCTCGTTGACCGTCGCTGACTTGCACTAATTACCATCATCCACCGTTGACTGCCGCAAACCAACACTGACCTTCGTCAACCATTGTCAACCGTCATCGATCACCATCAATCTCTGTTTACCGTCAATCTCCGCCCACTACCGTCGACGAACATCGACCAGACGTCGTCAATCATTATCGGTCGCTGCCAATAAATTCATCAGCACATCGGCGTTGTAATTTAGGAAACCTAGTAACCCATTCATGCTTATCGCACAAGTTGTTGCAAGTGCAATAATTTTCTTATAGTGAAACTCTTCAATTGTGTCAGACCTTGTGGTTTTTTCCTTTTCGGGTTTCAACATAAAAACTTCTGGTGTCGTTATTAGTTACTCTATCTTTTATGAGTGTTGATTGAATCGTCGTACCACATTAACACAATAATCTGCCACTCTGCTGCCTAAAAAAAAAAAGGTTTAGGATTTAGTTATGCAAGTACTTACGAATTGGATTGTATACATGTAAATGACACAAATCATGTTTAAAATATTAAAATTATCTCAATCTTTTCTTAGCATTTTTTAAAACAAATTAATATACTTTAAAAAAGGCAAGTCAGGAAATGCATTTAATCAATTTTAACTTTTTTTGTGAGAAAAAAATAATTTTAAATATAGCAAAGATTCTTCAACAGACCATTAATTTCAGATATTTATGTGTGATAATTATCCCTTCGAGTCTTTATTAAAAGCCAAAATTAAGAATTATAACTTATTATGATTTGTAAATTTGGGATTTGTTAGCTTCTAAATAAGATTTTTATATTATGTATGAAATAGTCCCATACATCATTTATATGAAAAAAAATTTCCTTTTAACCTAACCTAAATATCAAGTCAATTTAACTTTTCTTAATTAATACTTTTTTTAATTAAAACAAAGATTATGAATTGATTTTAATTCAGATCTTTTGGTTAGTAAACAAACCGAGCTCGCGGGTGCGGTTCGACACTTCTAAAAATATTCGTGTTCGGCTTGTCATTTATCGAGCTAAAAAAATTTGTTTATTTTTTGCTCGTTTGGTTTGCAAGCAGAATATGAGCTGTTCATGTAGAACGAGCCATTTTGATAACACGAGTCATGCCATCATAGTGTGTTAAGAATACGGGCGAGATTTAAATCTTATTATTTGTATTAAAATATTAATTTGTAAAAATTAACGTATATTTATTCTACATTTTAAATTAATATATTTGATTTATTATAAATCTTTGTAGCCATCTAGTCAATTAAATTATTTAAAAATAATACTCATCTAATGTCAAAAAGAGCCGAACACGAACAAAGAAAATATTATTTATGTTCGGTTCATTTACTTAGCGAAAGAATCAAATACGAGATACTTAACAAATCGAACACAAGCTCATCTTCGTGCAGCTTAAACCCACTATTAGGGGTGGATAGTGAAGTGGGGAGGGGACATTAGAATCTTTTTATGCTAAAATTTCAGAAAAAATAAATCACAAGGCCACCCTGGAAACATCTTCCACTAGTAACAAAACGATAAAATAGGTTACTTTTTCTCAAACTAAGTGTTGGATGGGAGATGGTATGAGTCATGCCTAAAAAATAGGGTATAAATGAGAAGACGAAATGAGAGAGCGAGAGATGAATGAATATTAGAAGATAGTTTTTTTTTTTCATATTAGATTAACTCTCCTATTATAAATAATGCTCCTCTATTTATATGAGTGGATTTTTTATAAAATGATACTTATACACCTAATTCTGTGTGGTCGGCTGAAGATGGCTGATAGGAGCTAGCCGAGTCCACGGTGTTGGTAGCCCCAATGAAGTTGGCTACACCAAATGGAGTTGGTCGGGCAGACTCGAGCTTGGTAGGATCGACTAGAGCAGATGAGTCGATTGGAGATGGTCGAGCTGACTAGAATTTGACGCATATATAGTCCAATCGACTGTATCGATTAGAGGAATCCAACAAGTCCAAAAATCACTTGATTCTGAGATCATTAAAACCCTCAAATCATGATAAAATCTCATATGATAAAAAGGGTTCAATGTGAGTTGTTTGATTGGGTGGATATGAGAGTTATTCATCAAATGACCAAAACACCCGTCTCCTAAAAACTATAAAAACTCTCTCTCTAACTTCACTTAAGAGAAGAGAAGAGAAGAACAAAAGACAAATTTCAGTATTGTTCTAGATTGAATACCCGACAATAACTTTCGGTTGTAGTCGCCAACCACCATTTGTCGACAGCCCCTGCACGCCGTCACGAACTTTGTTGTGTAATGATGTATCACTGAATATGATGCAATGAAGTATCATACAAAAGGTGCAACGAAGTATCTTGTAAAGGGAGAAGTGAATAACATCGTATTGAAAATCGGCGATAACTTCTAGCGACAAATACTTTCAACCACCATTGGCCACCTCCTGTTGAGGGCTATCAACCATCGCTAACAACCTTGCTCGCCAACGTCTACAAACTGTGTGTACAAAGATGTATCCCTGAATACGGTGCAATGAAGTATTCTAAATACAGTGCAACAAAATATCTTGTAAATGGTGAAGCGAATCGTCGTGCTCAAAATAAAACGGCTTTCTTTAGACTTCTGAAGTGTTTAGAAAATTATGCACGAACACATTGAATTTGGTGCAGCATTGTAACCCTTCCTTCTCAATTGGTGACAAGTATGTATTTTTATAATTACACATTTATAGTGAAATACTTTGTGAAGGCAAGGCCTTGTGATTCTTTCCATTTCTAAGTTTTTTCCGAGTAAAAATTTTCGATGCCTTCTTCTATTACTTATCAATCATCTGTCTGTGTTACATTTTCGTACAATCTCAAGACGTCAAATTATTTCTCTACTATCGCAAATCTCCTGGCACATAACAATCATAAACAAAATGTTATTGAACCTGTAGCACATTAGTTATAAATAAAATGAAAAGTCTAAAAAAAAAAATCATTCGCTAAACAAGGAATGGAACATGAACTTCATAATTTATAAATATTTAATCTATTTTTGAATTGAATTTGTATTCAATTTAAAATATAGACTGACGTCAAACCATTTCGTTATTGGTCGCATAATGCAGAGCAACAAAGGATTATTTACATGCATACCAAGTATTTACATATTTAACATCTAAACTAACATATATTTGCTGCATTGTCTATGGATGAAATTGTGTATTTTAAACTTTTAAAAGTCGAAATATTGATATTCTTTTACGTTATATACATTAAAAAAAAAAAATTTAGGTGTTACATATGTGAAACACATAGGAATCGGGTGGTATTTATGTAAATGCCACAATAACAAAATGCAATGCCGACAATGCAAAACTTACCATACAAAGAAATTGACATATAATACAAATCATATCACGTTGAAATGAACGGCTGTGATAAGATAACTGCACCATGGGCCCATCCAGGTCCCTACAAACAGGACATAGCAGGTTGCTTGATGGAAGACAATTTATTGGAAAATACTTAGAATAAAAATTGTATATTGCAAATGCTTACAGGAAAAAAATCAAACTTAAAAGATTTGAAGCAATATCAATACAAATACATTGCCCTGAATACAATTCAACAAACCAAAGAGTATATGGAACTAACATACAGATCAACGAACACAGAGAAAAATCAGTAAGAGGGTATGGATGAGAATCTGTAACCTGGGGCACCCCTCCAAGCGTAATATGCCACTCTAGTCTCATAAAACCCTGCACCATAATTATATCAAGATTTCTAGTCAATCATGATGATAGATAATAATTATACCATGATTAAGGACTTGCATTTTGTAAACCCTAATCATGAAGTATGGAGAAGAAAGCAAAGATGTATTTCTTTTCCTAAATTTAAGATCAATATTTAGGGCTGCTGTTGGGTTGCAACATTCAAAATGCATGTATTTTAAGAATGAAAAATAAAAGGGAATGTAAATAAATGTCCTAAGTTCTTGGAGCTGTATGGTTGCATGCAAAGAAAATACAATGCAATCAAACCTTTTTTTTTGGAAGATTTACATAACATATCACTCAATGCTTATCGATCTTTTTACATATCTAACACCTAAACTTTAATTTTCACACACACACACACACATGCGCGCGCGCGCGCACGCGCATATACGGTCAAAGAGTATTATATGAGCCCACAGCCACCCTCAAGTGCCTAACTATTTGAAGACTACCCCCACTACCAGCAAACTAGCCAGAGAAGATTTGAACACTTGACCAGAGGGGACTTAAAGAGTCTACTCTACCAACNAACCTTTTTTTTTTTTTTTTTGGAAGATTTACATAACATATCACGCAATGCTTATCGATCTTTTACACATCTAACGCCTAAACTTTAATTTTCACACACACACACACACATGCGCGCACACGCACACACACATATATGGCCAAAGGGTATTATATGAGCCCACAACTACCCTCAAGTGCCTAACTATTTGAAGACTGCCCCCACTACCAGCAAACTAGCCAGAGGGAGATTTGAATCCTTGACCAGAGGGAACTTACGATCTTCAAAGAGTCTACTCTACCAACATATCGTGGTTGGTGGCGCGNGAAAATAAGGTCCCTCATCAATTATTTTAACTACAAAGCCGGCGCTCGTCACAATTTACCATGAATTTTGATATTCTAGCTAAAATTAAAAGGACGGATGAGCGCTAACAAAATTTGAAGGTCGACAAATAGTTATAATGTTGAATTTTAAATTGTCTTTCGAGGAACACGCGCTGAGAGATAGAGCTGAGAGGAGAAAAAAAGAAAGTTGGAAAGTCGAGTGAGACCTGTTTATAGGGGCTTAAAATACAGTTATNACACCATTAGATTAAACAAATTAGATATTATCCCCATAACCTTATGGGGAAACTTCGATTTCATTCCCTCCACTCGCATGATCCAGATTTGATTGCTTAAAAAATATAATGCTAAATAACTTAGAAGANACACCATTAGATTAAACAAATTAGATATTATCCCCATAACCTTATGGGGAAACTTCGATTTCATTCCCTCCATCTCGCATGATCCAGATTTGATTGCTTAAAAAATATAATGCTAACTAACTGAGAAGGATCTTCTCCGTTACCACTTTTGGAGGGATCGCTAGAACAAGAAAAAGAAAAGAAATCTACCTGCAAGTTAAGAGGAGGGGCGCCAGGCGGTCCACTTCTCGGAACCGGTCCTGCATTAGCAGCTCCAACATGAGGTGGCGCAGCCATCCCTCCACCCGCTTCGACGTTTACATGAGGTTTGGAATCCCCGAGAGCCGGCCACGCATCCGCAACAGTAAGCTGACACTCCGACTTCCTCGCCTCTCCAGCCACCGGCGACAACGTCGGTGACGACGCCGGCTTCTTCCAGGCCGATCTTGACCCACCTTTTCCCTTCTTCCTCTCCTCCTTGCCGGAAACAGCGCCTTCCTCCGGAAAGCAGTTGACGGAGGTACTCGCTCCGCTCTCCATCGCTGCGTTGTTCGGAAACCTTTCTTTATATCGCTCCGCAAGGGAATGGCTACGATGCCGCGCGTTCTGTTGCCATATCTGTCATCGAAGGGATCAGGGAATGTAATTAGGGTTTTGAGAAGTGGGGTATGAAGGCGGGATTAGGGTTTTTGTAAGAGGAATGTGACCGAACAAGAAGAAAAGGGTTCCTAATATAAATGAAAATCCGCGGAGCGACTTATAAGCGCAGCCGGAAATGGGCCCACGATCGCACGTGTGTGATGTGTGCTGGTTCTTTTTATTTATTTTATTTATTTATTTATTTTTTCGGGACGTTAATTTTCAGAGAAAATTGCGCACGATCGCTGGCTGGGAGGGGACGATCGGATAAATCGCTAACAAAACAATTATGGTATACTTATAGAAGATATCTGTTTGAGGCAATTACATCAATAGAACTTTGAATTTTCCTATTTATAAAACTAGCATCTTATTTATTTAGAAAATAAGGTCCCTCATCAATTATTTTAACTACAAAGCCGGCGCTCGTCACAATTTACCATGAATTTTGATGTTTAAGCTAAAATTAAAAGGGCGGATGAGCGCTAACAAAATTTGAAGGTCGAGAAATAGTTATAATGTTGAATTTTAAATTGTCTTTCGAGGAACACGCGCTGAGAGATAGAGCTGAGAGGAGAAAAAGGAAAGTTGGAAAGTCGAGTGAGGCCTGTTTATAGGGGCTTAAAATACAGTTATAAAAAAAAGGAACGATTATGATAACTGTCCGAATAACTGAATTTTATCAAATGGGAAATATATTATGATACAACTTTATTATTTATAGAACTAGCACTCAATTTATTATTTTTTTAAAACTACNAGTTATAAAAAAAAGGAACGATTATGATAACTGTCCGAATAACTGAATTTTATCAAATGGGAAATATATTATAATACAACTTTATTATTTATAGAACTAGCACTCAATTTATTTTTTTAAAAAAACTAACTAACGGGAGCATTCAAATTTGTCACTATCAAATCATTGATAATTTGATAAAAGTGAAGATTATGAGTTACGATTTTATTGTGAATTTTAATATTTGATTGAGTGTTTGAAATATTGATGAAGATGGTGCTAGTTTTGTTAAGGAGAAAGTTGTGAGTGTCATTTATGTAATTACCTTTTTTTTATATAAATAACTGTTAAATGATAATTGTGTGAGGATATCGTCATGCAATTTGCTCTAGATATTTGAAAATTATTAAATTTATCAATATGCTAATGTGTGTGTGTGTATATATATATATATATCACATTGAAAAATTAGAATAACACTATTTTTTATGTGATATGCGATACTCTACCAACAAATCTGCATCATTTCGCATGGAATCGAGGCATGGCACGGTTCTTGAGGCAACATTTTGAACAAGAAATATTCAAATATCGAAAAAAAGTCATTCAAAGCTCTGCTTTTGGTAAACTTATAGTTAAACTGATCGGTTTAACGAGACATACCCAATTATATCAAATTAGTTCAGTTTGATTCAAATAAAGCCCAGATCAATTCATTAAATCATACTTGGAAGTTATTCAAACATATTTAACAGGTCAAATGGAAGCGAAATCTAGCAAATTATAGCCAAATCGAGCGTCTCGACAAGACAAATCTAACGAGCCTAATATTGCTCAATTCTATTATTGTTAAGATACACAAATATCCATTAAACGTTGTCTGGTTGACGGAAACACTCGGAATCATTCGACCAATGCAGTTCATACTCTTGCATTAATTACACCCAGAACACTATATCAATAGCTTCACCCCTCTCATGAAGAGGGTGAGAGTTTGAGATATGAGAATGAATTTGAAGCTTTAAAAAGGAGTCGAAGTCAAGTACTACCACCATCGAAAATAGTGGATCGCCACTGACCTTTGTCGACCCCCGTTGACCGTCACTGACTTTCAATGATTACCATCGTCCACCGTTGACTGCCGCAAACCACCGCTGACCTCCGTCAACCACTGTCAATCGTCATCTATCACCACCAATCTCTGTTTACCGTCAATCTACGCCCACTACCGTCGACGAACATTGNGACTTTCAATGATTACCATCGTCCACCGTTGACTGCCGCAAACCACCGCTGACCTCCGTCAACCACTGTCAACCGTCATCGATCACCACCAATCTCTGTTTACCGTCAATCTCCGCCCACTACCGTCGACGAACATCAACCATACGTCGTCAATCATTATCGGTCGCCGCCAATAAATTCATCAGCACGTCGGCGTTGTAATTTAGGAAACCTAGTGATCCATTCATGCTTATCGGACAAGTTGTTGCAACTTCAATAATTTTCTATAGTGAAACTCTTCAATTGTGTCAGACCTTGTGATTTTTTCCTTTTTGGGTTTTCAACGTAAAAACTTCTGGTATCGTTATTAGTTACTTTATCTTTTATGAGTGTGGATTGAATCTTCATACCACGTTAACACGATAATCTGCTACTCTGCTGCCTCAAAATTTCTAGCACGCATCAATATANAGTGAAACTCTTCAATTGTGTCAGACCTTGTGATTTTTTCCTTTTTGGGTTTTCAACGTAAAAACTTCTGGTGTCGTTATTAATTACTTTATCTTTTATGAGTGTGGATTGAATCGTCGTACCACGTTAACACGATAATCTGCTACTCTGCTGCCTCAAAATTTCTAGCACGCATCCATATGAAAGGCTGGTATAAACAAAAAATAAAAAATAAAGTTTAGGATTTAGTTATGTAAGTACTTACGAATTGGATTGTATATATGTAAATGTCACAAATCATGTTTAAAATATTAAAATTATCTCAATCTTTTCTTAACATTTTTTAAAACAAATTAATATACTTTAAAAGATGCAAGTCAGGAAATACATTTCATCAATTTTAGTTTTTTTGTGAGAAAAAAATAATTTTAAATATAGCAAAGATTCTTCAACAAACTATTAAATTCAGGTATTTATGTGTGATAATTATCCCATCGAGTATTTTTGAGAAATTAGGGCGAAAAAAAAAAAACAGGAATCCACACAAACTCAGAAGAACACAGAGATTTAACGAGGTTCGGCAAAGATGCCTACGTCCTTGGGAGCAGAGCGACGAGTTCATTTCAATATTCAGAAAAGATGTTACAGAATAAATGGATACCTCATGAGATTACTAACATATCTATTTATAATCACATGTGTAAACCCTAAGTACAATACGTAATTACAGCATTACCCCTGTACCGTACCGCGGGGCTTTGCCCCCGCACCCCCAACCCTCGTAACTTCCCGATTTAGACAGATTCTTCTGCTCCGCTTCCATCCAACGTCTGTTCCTATATGATATATGAGTCATACCATAACATGTATTTATTAAAAGTGAAAATTAAGAATTATACGTTGTTATGATTTGTAAATTTTGGGTAATAAAGATATAAATGGGATTTGTTAACTTCTAAATATGATTTTTATATTATGTATGAAATAGTCCCATACATCATTTATATGAAAATAAATTTTCTTTTAACCTAACCTAAATATCAAGTCAATTTAACTTTTCTTAATTAATACTTTTTTTATTAAAACAAATTATGATATTTAAAATAATTATAAATTGATTTTAATTCAGATCTTTTGGTTAGGGGTGTAAACAAACCGAGCTCCACGGGCACGGTTCGGCCCTNAAATAGTCCCATACATCATTTATATGAAAATAAATTTTCTTTTAACCTAACCTAAATATCAAGTCAATTTAATTTTTCTTAATTAATACTTTTTTTTATTAAAACAAATTATGATATTTAAAAAAAATTTATAAATTGATTTTAATTCAGATCTTTTGGTTAGGGGGTGTAAACAAACCGAGCTCGCGAGCACGGTTCGGCTCTTCAAAAAATATTCGTATTCGGCTTGTTCATATATCGAGCTAAAAAAATTTGTTTTTTTTTTTTTGCACGTTTGGTTTGCAAGCCGAACATGAGCTGTTCATGAGGAACGAGCCATTTTGATAACCCAAGTCATGCCATCATAGTGTGTTAAGAATACGGGCGAAATTTAAATCTTATTATTTGTATTAAAATATTAATTTAAAAAGAATTTAATGTATATTTATTCTACTTTTTAAACTAATATATTTGATTTATTATAAATCTTTGTAGCCATCTAGTCAATAAATTATTTAAAAATAATACTTATCAATTATATATATATATATAATATAATTATCTCAAGTAAAAAAGAGCCGAACACGAACAAATAAAATATTATTTGTGTTCGGTTCATTTGCTTAGCGAAAAAACCAAATACGAGATACTTAACGAATCGAACACAAGCTGGTCGTAAATAATGAACCGTTTTAACAACCCTACTTTTGTGGTGATGCTATTTCTCCATGCAATGATTTGTTTAAGAGAGCTTAAGCATCTTGGTGCGGCTTAAACCCCACTATTAGGGGTGGATGNGTCATGCCATCATAGTGTGTTAAGAATACGGGCGAGATTTAAATCTTATTATTTGTATTAAAATATTAATTTAAAAAGAATTTAATGTATATTTATTCTACTTTTTAAACTAATATATTTGATTTATTATAAATCTTTGTAGCCATCTAGTCAATAAATTATTTAAAAATAATACTTATCAATTATATATATATATATAATATAATTATCTCAAGTAAAAAAGAGCCGAACACGAACAAATAAAATATTATTTGTGTTCGGTTCATTTGCTTAGCGAAAAAACCAAATACGAGATACTTAACGAATCGAACACAAGCTGGTCGTAAATAATGAACCGTTTTAACAACCCTACTTTTGTGGTGAGGTTATTTCTCCATGCAATGATTTGTTTAAGAGAGTTTAAGCATCTTGGTGCAGCTTAAACCCCACTATTAGGGGTGGATAGTGAAGTGGGGAGGGGACATTAGAATCTTTTTATGCTAAAATTTCAGAAAACATAAATCACAAGGCCACCCTGGAGACAACTTCCACTGGTAACAAAACGATAAAATAGGCTACTTTTTCTCTAACTAAGTGTTGGATCGGAGATGGTATGAGTCAAGAAGTAGGGTATAAATGAGAAGACGTAATGAGAGAGCCAGAGACTGAATGATTATTAAAAAATGATTTTTTTCATATAAGATTAACTCTCCTATTATAAATAATGCTCCTCTATTTATATGAGTGGATTTATTATAAAAAAATATTTATACACCTAATTTTGTGCGGTCGGTTGAAGATGGCTGACAGGAGCTAGCCGAGTCCACTGGAGTTGGTAGCCCCAATGAAGTTGGCTACACCGAATGGAGCTGGTCGGGCAAACTCGAGCTTGGNGGGGAGGGGACATTAGAATCTTTTTATGCTAAAATTTCAGAAAAAATAAATCACAAGGCCACCCTGGAAACAACTTCCACCAGTAACAAAACGATAAAATAGGCTACTTTTTCTCTAACTCAGTGTTGGATCGGAGATGGTATGAGTCAAGAAGTAGGGTATAAATGAGAAGACGTAATGAGAGAGCCAGAGACTGAATGATTATTAAAAAATAATTTTTTTCATATTAGATTAACTCTCCTATTATAAATAATGCTCCTCTATTTATATGAGTGGATTTATTATAAAAAAAATATTTATACACCTAATTTTGTGCGGTCGATTGAAAGATGGCTGACAGGAGCTAGCCGAGTCCACCAGAGTTGGTAGCCCCAATGAAGTTGGCTACACCGAATGGAGCTGGTCGGGCAGACTCGAGCTTGTTAGGATCGACTAGAGCAGATGAGTCGATTGGAGATGGTCGAGCCGACAAGAGTTTGACAGGAGAGCTGGAGCATACTCGTCAAATGAAATCGGTAAAGTTGAATGGAGCTTTCAAATCGAATGAAACTGATTGGGTTGATTGGAGATGGTTGGGTCGACTAGAGTTGGTCAAGCTGAGCGGTGTTGGTTGGGTCAATGGTGCTGGTTGGGCCGGTTGTGGCTAGTTGGGATGACTGCAGGTGGTCGGGTCAAATGGAGTTGTCAAATTGAATAAAATTGGTTGGTTGATTGAAGATAGTCGGGTCGACTAGAGTTGGTCGAGTTGAATGTTGCAGGTCGGGACGAATGGTTTTGGTTGGGCCAAATGGTGTTGGTCGCGTCAATTGTAACTAGTTGGGTTAACTGGAGCTGGTCAGGTCGAATGGTGTTGGTCGGACTAACTGGAATTGGTCGGGTCGAATGGTGTTGGCCGGACTAACNAATGGAGCTTTCAAATCGAATGAAACTGATTGGGTTGATTGGAGATGGTTGGGTCGACTAGAGTTGGTCAAGTTGAATGGTGTTGGTTGGGTCAATGGTGCTGGTCGGGCCGGTTGTAGCTAGTTGGGATGACTGCAGGTGGTCGGGTCAAATGGAGTTGTCAAATTGAATAAAATTGGTTGGTTGATTGAAGATAGTCGGGTCGACAAGAGTTGGTCAAGTTGAATGCTGCAGGTCGGGACGAATGGTGTTGGTTGGGCCAAATAATGTTGGTCGCGTCAATTGTAACTAGTTGGGTTGACTGGAGCTGGTCGGGTCGAATGGTGTTGGCCGGACTAACTGGAATTGGTCGGGTCGAATGGTGTTGGCCGGACTAACTGGAGTTGGTCAAGCTGAATGTTGTTGGTTGGGCTGAATGTTGTTGGTCGGGCCAACTGGAGCTTCATCGAGTTAATCAGTTCTTTGGACAATCTCAATGCTTTAAACTATAAAAAAGATTTTTTTGTCATACATATTAATCCTTTGATTTTCTTTTCTTTGAAGAACTTGCTAAAAGATTAAGAGAATGATGAATATAAAACTAAAATTATTCGCTTTGATAAGATAAGTCTATGTTTTCCTGCAAATACAATTAAAAAAATTGCTTAAGTAAAAAAAAAAGGAGTTATCTATGTGTCAACTATTCATCTACCCTANTGCTAAAAGATTAAGAGAATGATGAATATAAAACTAAAATTATTCGCTTTGATAAGATAAGTCTATGTTTTCTTGCAAATACAATTAAAAAAATTGCTTAAGTAAAAAAAAAAAAAGGAGTTATCTATGTGTCAACCATTCATCTACCCCGGGGGCTCTTAGCTCTCCCATAGGATTTCATCCTAGAGGTATTTTGGCTCGCCTTCAAAGTGTTGACTCATAGATGCCAATTCATAACTACCACAATTGACTTGATCGTATAAGGAGAACTCTTCGAGTGTTAACAGTGAAAGGAGTCTTATATTTTAATGCAACAAGATTAAATATTTACATTAATATGACCCGATCATAAAGAAATTCAAGTAGTTTCGTTAAATTTGAACAATCCTTTACCTGGGGGCTATAGCTCTCCTACATATAGTAGTCGTAGTAATTTTTTACCTAGGCCAAGATCTCGTAGTCTTCACTTGGTTGAGTTATATTTTAGAAAGAACTTCTTCAAAGTCGTCCCTAGCATTAAGCTATTAAGCTAAATATGATCCAAAAAATATAGGTCATTTTCATTTTACTCTTTAGAAACTTGCTTGTTAGAAGCAAGTTCCCTAAGTGCTATGGGCGAATTCACATTGAAGATATAAGAAAAATGATAAATTTGATAAAAACACAAATAAGAAAAAGGGTATCGAGAGAATTTCTCTATTAGAGTTTTTTTCTTATTTCTTGGCTTCATTCCCTCATTACTTATCTTCCATCTTAAAAACTATTCTCTTACGAATATTTTTCACAGAACTATCTTGGGAGAGTAATTTTTGGCCGACTAGAGCTGAAAGGGCCGGTTGGAGATGGATGTGCAGATTGGAGCATGTCAGGCCAACTGGAGCTTTGACGAGTCAAATGAATCTGGCTGAGCTAATTAGAACTAGTGGGTTGACTACAGATGATCGGGTTGACTAGAGCTGGTTTGGCCAAATTGAGCTGGTCCGGCTTAACTGGAGCTTGTCGGGCCGACTGGAGATGGTCAAACTAACTGGAGCTAGTATGGGCCTATAGAGGGGGGACTGAGCATGTTTGGCCGACTGGAGTTGGATAGNTATTAAATTCAGGTATTTATGTGTGATAATTATCCCATCGAGTATTTTTGAGAAATTAGGGCGAAAAAAAAACAGGAATCCACACAAATCCAGAAGAACACAAAGATTTAACGAGGTTCGGCAAAGATGCCTACGTCTTTGGGAGCAGAGCGACGAGTTCATTTCAATATTCAGAAAAAATGTTACAGAATAAAGGGATACCTCATGAGATTACTAACATATCTAATTATAATCATATGTGTAAACACTAAGTACAATACGTAATTACAGTATAATCACATATCTGTCTAACTTCCCGACTTAGACAGATTCTTCCGCTCCGCTTCCATCCAGCGTCTGTCNATGTTTGAATTCAACACTCAACATTTGTTTTTCTAATTGATTTAAATGAGTTAATTTTGAACCAAACATGAGTCAAACACAAACATGAATTTGTAAATCGAGTCGAGCATGAACATTATTCACGAACAATTTTGAATACGAACCAATTTCAAAAAAAATTAATTTCGAACGAGCCTAACACAAGCCGAGCCTAAGCTCGCTCAAGCTCGAATCGTTTACCGTCCTAACTATAAATTATTACAAAACAAATAAAATGATCAATTAAGTGTCTGTTTGGGGAAGATTATATACGTGCCGACATTTTCAAAACGTTGCCTAGCTGTTTTTTAAAAGCATTTCGTAGGGCGTTTTGAAATCGACGATAATCACGTATATTTTTTCCTTCTACTCATCAGACGCGGAGCTCTTCTTGCGTTCGGCGTTTGTTAGGGTTCTATTTCAGAGGTGCCCTGCGATATCTCTCTCGCGCTCTCCCTCGCCATCTCCTTTCCGATCTTCTCCTTCGTAAACATCAACTCTTATGGTAAGATCTATATGCCGCAATGCTTTCTGGTTGTTCGATGTTCTATAGTTGTTTTTTTTGTTGTTCAATCTGGCATTATATTCGGTTATCTTCTCTTTATTTGCAAGAAATGATTTTCTTTAGGGTTGTCTTTATGATGCCTTTGCTGGATTATGGTTGAAAAACATTGATGGAAATGGGGGAAATTTTGGTTTTCTTAAGTTCTTTCGTGAGTTTTTTCAAAGACCTACAATTCTAAGGTTTTTTCGTGAGTTTTTTCTGTGTTCTTTTTTTTTAGGGTTTAGCGAAGAAATGCAGATGAGCAATGGGAGAATTTGGTTCGCAATGTGGGAATATTTGTTCTTCCCGTCTCCGTTCCTTTATGCAAACTATTTGGTTCGAAAAATGGGATTCGTATACACTGTTGGAATGTGCTTCAATGTGTTCCTTTTATATTGAAGGAATCAGTGGGTATTGTTACACTGTTGGAATTATATCATAAGCATTTTATATTGTTATTGAAGGAATGAATACAGGGGGAATCCTTATACAGTTCGAACTGCTGGTTTTTTTTTAGCTGCCCCTGTTATATTGTTTTGCTCATTTCGAACTTGTGCAATTTTTTAACTTATTGGAATTCGAATTGTTCAGCAATTGATAAGCCATGTTAGCTGCACCTATTGGAATTGGAATTGTTTATGGTCACGGTTTAGGGGCATTTGTTTGAATACATATTAGATACTATCTAGTTCTGTTGGAATTGTTCTTGTTCTGTTGGAATTGTTCTTCTGCAGTTGTTTGATTTGTTTAGGTTCACAGTTTATATAGAATGCTGTTGTCGAGGTTTTGATGACATCTGTTTTTTCCGAGGTTCTGTTGGAATTTTTGCTGCATCTGTTTTTTCTGCATCAGGTTTATATAGAATTGTTTTGTTGGAATTTTTTAACTTCTTACATCAGTTTTTCTTCTTCCTGCTGAGGTTATTATGAAAAGATATGTTGACATCTGTTTTGTTGCATCTGTTTTGATGCACATGTTATATTGAATTGGGTTCCAATGATGTCGAGGCTAGAGAATTGGGTTCCATCTGTTTTTGCAGAGGCTAGATCGAACTGCTATGAATTGCATCTGTTTTTGGCTATAACAGAATTAAGTTATCTTCACTTTCTTTGCAACACCATTGCTATGTATTTGAATTGAGGAGATGCAACCATTGCTATGTTATATAGAATTGGGTTCCATCTGTTTTGCTGCATCTATTTTGACGAGGCTAGAGAGGAGATGTATCAAACGTAGATGTCTATCGAGAACCATTGTTATGTATTTGAAAAGCATAGCTATGTAACCTTACACAATTTCATAACAAAACATAATCAGTGTATTACTGTGGATATAGGTCTTTGACCGAACCACTTAATTCCTCTGTGTCATTTTTTTTTATTTTTTCTTCTGTGAGCAAAGTTTTTATTTTTATTCTGTGACATCTTCAGTTGGATTTGTTATGGATGTATGCTCAATTTGTGGATGTAGGTTAACTTTTTTAAATATATCTATGTGTTTATTGATATAGTACCACAATGTCTAAGACAAGTGAAGGTGGTCCCTCAGCGATGTGGGATAAGGAGGTTATAATTATTTTTTGCAACCTCTGCATCACCGAGATTGAGATCGGGAATAGGCCGACCACCTATTTCAACAAGGTTGGCAGAACATATCTAAGAGATTTAAAGAATTAACTGGAAGAGATTATGATAGACTGAAGTTTAAACATAAATGTGATCACTTGAAAAAGGAGTGGAAATTTTGGAAGAAGCTTAAACGTGGATCCACGGGTTTAGGGTGGAATCCAATCAAATGGACAATTGATGCTCCTGAGGAATGGTGGGCCGAGAAATTAGAGGCAAAATCACCATGATATTTTTGTTAGTTATAAATTTTTTTTTATTTTAAACAATTATCTTCCTAGACCCTAAATATTTATTGTAATTTTTTTTAACAATTCCGACATCAAAAAAATACAAGCAGTGTGGAATTGACCCTAATCTTGAAGATAAACTTGATATTATGTTCAAGGGGGTGGTGACAACTGGAAAGAATGCATATAGCCCGTGTGAAACAGGGTTTGCAGGAATACCCGATGATTTTCCACCAGATCCGATAACAGTTGACGAAGAAATACACAGCGTTAACCATAGGGAGATGGGGGAATCAAGCTCACAAATGAAGAGGCCAAAGCCAGGTAGAAGAAAGAAAGAAAATGATACTTTTATCAAAACTTCATTTGACACTCTCATAAATGCTTTTGGAGCACCACCGCCTGCTCCACTATCTGACAGCACTATCTTCGAATGTCTTCGCACTTTGAAAAACATCCCTGAAGTTGCAGCATATAAGCACCTTCATGCAATATGTATGAAAAAACTCGAGGATCCAACACGTAGACACATATTTATGGCGATGGAACCAGATTTCCGAGTCGAGTATTTACATGTTATTGTAAATGAATGATTTATTAGAACTCATCTTTATTATGTAATCTGCTAAGTTATGAACTCATTTGTTATTTGGAGCTGTTTTTCTTTTTTAAATGATTGTTTTTTCTTTTTCCATCATGTTTGTTATTTCAATGCATATTAACAGAGCTTTTATTTTATTTATAATGTAATTTTACTAGCTGATGTGATGTCATTATTTATTTCTTTCAATATGTTGGTTATTAATCGATGAAATAACCGAGATCTTTCTTTCTTTAGGATGGATTCACAACATGAACGTCGTAAGAGAATGACATGGGCTGCAGCTATTGTCATATTACTATTGGAGTATTACCGATCAAGCAAAAATCGTATACCCCTAATGACCTCCAGTTTTGTTGGGAATAAAAGGATTGACGAAATGTTTTCTGGACATCTTATTAGGTTTAGTAATATATTTTGAATGATAGTACCTATCTTTATGGATCTCATGCACGAGCTATTGCCTCTATGCTTTGATTTTGACATTCCTCTGTTTGAGCCCATGTCATGTGATCATCCTCTGGAATCAACATTCAGTGTCAAACTCAAACACAAAGTTTCACCAGAATCATTCCTGCGCAACCTCCTCAACCAAAATCAAATCAAGAATATTATCATATTTCAATTTAGTTTTATCTACAAAGTTGCTAACTGTCATCCTCATAGCTACCCAGCTATTTGACAATGAAGCCAACAATATCAAAGCACGTATCTCATCGTCAAAATCAATTTCAATAAACACTAATTGATTTGTAATGATGTTAAAATCATTCAGATGCTGAGCGACAGACACATTTTCCGTCATCTTTAAATTGAATAATTTTTTTCATCAAGTGCACTTTGTTATTCGTTGATGGATTTTCGTACATACCTGATAAAATTGCTATGAGATATGCAGTCGTCATCTTCTTGATGATGTTGTGGGCAATAGATCTGGATATGGTCAATCAAATAACCCCCAGAACCTATCGATCCAACATATTCCGATCGGCCTCATTCATCTTCTCTGGTCGCTTTCCGAGCAACTAAAAATGAAGTTTCTTCCTATAGAGATAGTTCTCTATCTGCATCATCTGGTAACCAAAATATGTGTCTGTTGGCATCAATTTTTTATGTCACGAGTGTAGGGTGTCCACCTGCATGACTCGAGATAGCTTACGGTCTGTCCGCAGCCATTCGGTAGTTTAGACACCCACTCAAAACCTTTCGGCACGTGTTGAGGGGCACGTGGTCAGGGTCATTTTGCTAGGCTTTGGCTTTCGCTTATGCGAAAAGCGGTCGGCGTTTGACACGTCGAACGACTTTGATCGGGTTGACGTATATTAATCGTCACGTCGCGCGCGAAATTGACTTAGATTGATGCAATCGTCAGCGAGGATGGCCAGATGACCCCGGACGACGAAACGGACCACGTGAGTCCAGAACATCGATTTCACTTAGGGAAGATGTCCATTTTGCCACGAATTCGCGAGCGGACTAAAAATGCGCAAATCATTGTTTTGAGCATGATAGACGAGAAAGTTGTCTGGATGACCCTTAACGATGAAACAGACCACGCTAGTGCGTCTGGAACGTCGATTTTACTTAAAGGAAACCTTCATTTCAAAATGATGTTGCGTTTGGGCTAAAAATGTGTGTGTCGACGATTATTAAATTAAAAATAATTATTATTGTAATATAATAATATTATTATTATATTATAATATATAATATTGCTACAACCCTCCCTTTCGTAAAAAGCCCTAGCCCGCTCNTTTCATATACATGTAAGCACATATATTACACAAAAGGCCCATTGAGCTAGACAATAGAAGGATTGGCAAACANACCTTCCAATAAACCTACTTTATACCACCTTGAGATAGGTTAGACCAAAGCGCTCATTAGGGAAAATTTTCTGTAAAACATTTTTTGCCTATTATGGGGACCGCAATGAAGAAGCTGAAAACTATGGAGAAGTCATTGAATTCCCCTTTGCTAATAAAATCCTAATCTTAGTCAAAAACTCTCAAATCTACTCAGTCATGCATAGCTTACTGTCATACTTAAACTACTCAAAAACCTTAATATAAGTTATTCTAGTGCCTCCTACATTCCTTTGCCAACTATATCTTAATCAGTAGTAGAATCGCTTGGATAGTACATAAACAACCTAACTATCCCTTAATTACTCTTCGTCTAAAGAAAAGGACTGAAGAACAAAAATTTAGGTTGTAATAGGTGCTTTTGTTTTTTTTGTTTTTTTATTTTTATTTTTTAAAGGATTCGTCAATTTACCTATCGTCGTATACTTTCCTTTACCGACTAAATCTTTCTTCCAGATCATGTGAATGACCATAAAAAAGGAGGAAGCAAAAAAGTCAAACAGACGACAAAGTCGACCAAGAAAAAGAGTGTCGAGAGCTTATGCACGATAAACCCAACAATGATAGGTCATGTATGTCGGCCCAAATAAAATCAGACAGAAACACTTTGGACCAGTATCCGCGAATGAATATCTGCATAAACTGCCCACAACCAAAGATTTAAGTGCGTTTGTCTGATCTGGTGTCTAGAGTACTCCTAAGGGGATGTATCTCACTTAATTAATTACATCTTGGGGGTTGCTCAAAAATACTCTTGATCTGGGTAGTTTTGCTTACATTAGTAGTGACCTAGCACAAGACTATCAAAGGATGGTTATCTCGCAGAGGGATGCTCCGATGCTTTCAAAACTCCCGCTAAGCCACGATAGCCGGAGACTTCTCCCCGTGCACTTAAATGCTAGGCTATGTCTAGGAGGCTAGGTAGTCTTTTGATGCCTGGTTATTATTCTATGTCAGTTTGATTGCCCTAGCCATACATCTTTCTTGCTTTAAGCTCTTGTTGTGCCTGTGTGCTTAATATGCATGGAAGTGTATTAGGGCGTGGGCGTTCTTCTCCAGGGAACCATGCCGTGGAGGTAGCGGCCAGTAAGGTTGGGCGTGTCGTGAAAACAGCTGCACGACGAATGGGTGTGTCATGTAGACAGTGACCTGAGAGGGTAGGTATGTCGTGAAGGCAACAACCCACAAGGGTGGGCGTGCCTAGGAGGCAGCGGCCCGCAAGGATGGGAGTGTCGTGGAGGCAGCGACTCGACCAATGAGTGTGACATAAAGGCAGTGGTCCGAAAGTGTGATCGTTTCGTGGAGGCAACAGCCTGAAAAGGGTGATCGTGTCGTGGAGGCAGCTGCTCGCAGGAGTGGGAGTGTTGTGGGCCAGCAACCCGAAAGATTGGTGTGTCGCGGAACCAGGAACCTGCAATGGTGGGTGTGTCGTGGGGTAGCAACCCACAAGGATGGGCGTGTAGTGGAGGAAGCGGCCAGCAAGGATGGGCGCGTAGTGGAGGCAGCGGCCCGCAAGGGTGCGCGTCATGGAGGCTGCGACCCGAGGAGGGGTTTGTCGTGAAGGCAGCGACCCGAGGAGGGGTCAGAGTGTCGTAGACGCAGCAGCCCGATGGATGAGTGTTTCGTGGAGACAGTGAATTGAAAGGCTGGGCATGCCAAAAAGACATCGGTCATACGGATGAGTGTGTCGTAGAGACAATGACGAGAAAATGTGGGTGTTTCGTAGAGACAGATGGCCGAAAGATGGGTGTGTCGTGGAGGTAGTGACCGAAAAAAGGGGGCGGGTCGTGGAGCCAGAGACCCGAAAGAAGAGTATGAGATGGAGGCAGTGACCCGAAGAAATGAGCGTGTCATGGAGGCAGAGACCCAAAATATGGACGCGTTGTGGAGGCAATGACCCAAATTTGGTGATGATCCTCAATGAGTGGAATCATACCGATGGGGCAAGTGTATGAATGACACTCAAAATGCAACTCAATCATGCGATAATGACCATACAAGATGTCATGCAAGACATATAACACAAGAAGTATTGTGATCAGTGGGGCGCCACGTGAAAGAATTACAACTTACCCATGAACGACCAAACAAGCATGCAAACGAAAATCACATACAGGGTATAGTGCATCATGCAAGCAAGCAATCAGACACTAATGCATATGCTAAACATACTCTATGCAAGTGACCGGTCGACCGGTTCTGGATGGTCGATCGGGGCAAAAGTGATGTCAACCGAGTCGAGGCGACTGGTCTATTCAGAAAGTGATACCGACCGAGTCGAATAGACGATTGAGGCAAAAGATTCAACAGGGTCGGGGCAGTAGATCGAGGCAAAAGTCAACAGGGTCGGGGTGATCGGTCAGGACAGAAAATGATGTCGATCGGGCCAGAGCAACCAGACGAGGCATAAGTGATGTCAACTGAGTCGGGGCGGTCGGTCGAGGAAAAAGTGATGTCTACCAGACAGGGGCGGCCGTTCGAGGTAGAAGTGATGCTGACATGACCGGAGCGATAGATCAAGACAGAAGTGATACTATCCAGGCCAGAGCGGTCAGTCGAGGAAAAAATGATGAGAATCAGGCCAGGGGAAGCCTGTCGAAGTAAGAGTGATGTTGACCGTGTTGGGGAGGCCAATTGAGGCATAAGTGATGTCGATCAGGTCGAGGAGGTTGGTCAGACCCAAGTGGCCTGCCGACCGCGCCTGGGCAACTGTTCGGATCAGTGGTCGGTTAGAACAAAGTGGTCGGGTCGAGGCGACGTGCAAGTGTAACATGCTTCAAGCAAGACACGGACACAATTCAAAGCAAACGATCATGCTTAATAACAAGTCATAATCATGTTAATGATCTCACATGGACGCTTAAGGTTTAACACTTCGATGTGCAGCATAGCCGCCTCCTGCTTTGACGAAGTGTGTGGGGAGTTTCACCTCCGAATCTCCAAAAAGGAAACTTCACAATGTTGTGGAATGTACTAGCTACAAAGTTTTTCCATTTCACAACTCATGATTTTGCAGGCTAAGCTAGCTACAAAGTTTGTCTCTCTTTTGCAAAATTCAAACATTCCAACCCCTCCAATAAAGGTTGGGGAAGGTCAAAACAAATCGAAACTGGGATTCCAACCCCCATAGATTTAGGTCTAGGTGGGGTTCACGTAGGGTTCACGAAGGGAGATCGCTCGGCTCCACATAGGATTTGGCCACTAACGAGATTCTTAACTTAGGGCTTCCTCTAGAAAATAAACGGTCAATCCAAGGGAGTGGCCGGCCAATCAACTCACCCCATGTGGGCGACCGGACCCACAACGTCTATCCTAAACTAAACTAGGGCTGGCTAGGAAAGAAAAACGCAAAGGGTTTAAGGAGGTTATACCGTTGCGTTGGCTGATCGAAGTCCGCCTAACAGTAGGAGAGAAGTCGTTCGCGGCTTTTTATGCTGTAACGTCACCGACCGCCTACGGCGAAGAGTTCCGGCGAGGCTTCCGGCCAAAAAGGAACGAAGGCTGGCAATGTCGTCGGCGGCGGCTCAGGTTCTTGGCAGTAAGAGAGTGAGGAAGCAAGGTTGCCAGCGCCCCGGGTTGCTTGCAGGGTTGCCTGCCGCAAGGGAAGGAGGTCGGAGAGGGTCGCGGATAGCACGACAGAGAGAGTAAGCCTTTGTGCTGTTACAGCCAGGGAGGACCTCGGGGCCAACTGTATGGCCAAAAGGAGGAGGCGCTGCGCGGTTGCCGACGAGGGCAGCTCGCACCAAGAGGAAAGGGCCGGCGTGCCCTAGGTTCCTCGTGCGAGGGAGATCCCGAAGGCCTCGGGTCGGACTCGAAAGGCAGCGAAGGCCGGGGGCCGCTAACCGGCTGGAGAGGCGTCTCCGGCGTGAGGAAGCTGCCAGAAGGCTCAGGATCGAGTCCTCGGGCCGGCCTTGCGAAGGAGTGGGAGAGACCAAAAGTGCTAGCGTGAAAGCCCTCGAATCGGAGCTCCGGCACGGAGAAGAAGAGGCGGCGGTCTAACGTTCGCCGGCAGGCGAGCTTCGCGTGAGAGAAGTCTATGGCCGGCGGTTTTCGCGAAATGGGGCTAGGGCACG
This sequence comes from Phalaenopsis hybrid cultivar, assembly GCA_002079205.1. NCBI lineage: Eukaryota > Viridiplantae > Streptophyta > Magnoliopsida > Asparagales > Orchidaceae > Phalaenopsis > Phalaenopsis hybrid cultivar. Next base: position 68,610 of record JXCR01147013.1, on the reverse strand, counting down.
CGGGCGTCCGGCGTCGAGCGTCGGGCGTGCGGGCGTGCGTTTATAAAGGTTATTATTATTATTATCATATTTATCATTTAAAAGCCTCTATTTACACGTCTCATACGCGAATTATAACAAAATGAGTGTTAACAAGCCTGCTCAAGTCGTTTCGTTGTCGAGATCATCGGAATAGTTTCTTCGATGGACTAGCCAATTTGAGCAGGTTTCGGCGCAACCTGTCAAATGAGATCTTTTGGCCAAATAAAAATCGTCCGACAAACAAAATATTGATTGATTTTCACCTAAGCTACGACTAAAGTCTAACAGAACAATTTTGACTATGTGCCTCTCAACACGCATCGGATCGTGTGAAATAGATATCTCACACTACAAGAATCAACACATGCGTCAATCAAAATATCATAATGCTCGAACGTGCATCCCACACTAACGACATGAAAATTGAAGCCAGCAATAGCCATTGACAAAAATAAAATAATGGCTTTGTATGAGCTCTATCAAGTCAAATGTAGCATGAACATGGTTAGCTTGAAAATCTCTATCTTGATTGAAAATGAAATATTGAGATTAATGCATTTAAAAATCAATAAAATGGTGTTAAAATGATTATTAAAAGGCCTAGCGAGATAAGGTGGTGGAACATGGACCAAGCTTTTTTTTTTTGTACCCTAGTTCAAACTATGTATTTAGTATTAATGTGAAAGTGCAAAAAAAGAGCAAGAAGTTGATCTATAGCTTTCTTATCCTTTATTATTACAAGTGTCTAGGTGTGCATTAGTATAAAATGCAAAATTTAAACATAATCAGCCCTAATTTTGGGTTTTCTAGAACAAACAAGCCGAACAATAATTCAATAGTTATATCCTTTAAAGTTCCAAGTATATATAAATGACCAAGATCATGATGGCTAATTTTTATCTTGACTTTGTATTTTTGAAAAGCCTCCTTAGATTAAAACCTCGAGGACTTTTCTTGTACTTACACATAACCAAACTTT